>CAUYRT010018272.1:0-50454 GCA_963574885.1 Lepilemur ruficaudatus | reverse complement strand
ACAGAAAAGCCACAGGGGCCCAATCCCCACTCCAATGTGTCAAGGAGATGGCACATGGAGTCAAAAGAGATTATTTTCCAGCTTTAAGATTTAGTGTCTGTCCCCCCAAAGCAATCAATGCAGCAACAAAAATAAACAAATGGGATCTGATCAAATTAAAAAGCTTCTGCACGGCCAAAGAAACTATCACTAGAGCAAATAGACAACCTACAGAATGGGAGAAAATATTTACTCTTTACACCCCAACAAAGGTCTGATAACAAGAATCTATCTAGAACTCAAAAGAATTAACAAGAAAAAAATCAAACAACCCCATTTATAAATGGGCAAAAGAGATGAACAGAAACTTTTCCAAACAAGACAGAATAATGGCCGGCAAACACATAAAAAAATGTTCATCATCTCTAATCATCAGGGAAATGCAAATCAAAACCACAATGAGATACTACCTAACCCCAGTGAGACTGGCCTCTATCAAAAAAATCCCAAAACAACAAATGCTGGTGAGGATGTGGAGAGACAGGAACACTCTTACACTGCTGGTGGGACTGCAAATTGGTGCAACCTCTGTGGAAAAGAATTTGGAGATTCCTTAAAGAGCTAAAATTAGAATTACCATTTGATCCAGCAATAGCATCATTAGGCATCAACCCAAAAGAGCACAAGACATTCTGTTATAAAGACATCTGCACCCGAATGTTTGTGGCAGCACAATTCACTATTGCTAGGTCATGGAAACAACCCAAGTGCCCGTC
Organism: Lepilemur ruficaudatus; assembly: GCA_963574885.1. Classification (NCBI taxonomy): domain Eukaryota; kingdom Metazoa; phylum Chordata; class Mammalia; order Primates; family Lepilemuridae; genus Lepilemur; species Lepilemur ruficaudatus. Next base: position 49,699 of record CAUYRT010018272.1, on the reverse strand, counting down.
AATTCATGAGTGGATTGTTAAAATCTGGTATATGTTCAAAGTGGAATATTACTCAAGTTTAAGAAATGACAGTGAGTTGGCACCTCTTGTATTATTCTGGATTAAGCTTGAGCCCATTATTTGAAGTGAGGTGACACAAGACCCGAAGAATGGGCTCCACTTGTACTTGCCATCAAACTGGTATTGTCTGATTAACACTATGGTGCTCAAATGGTGGGAGCAACACTAGGGGATTGGGGGGGGTGGGTAAACCCACGTCTGAGCGACGTGGTGGGCACTGTAGAGGGGTGGGATATGCTTGAAAAGTAGTTGGGGAGTGGAATTAGAGGTCTCAATGGGGGAAAAGAATTCCTCTAAAACTGATTTATGTGATTAGGTGTACACCTCAGTAAATTCACTGAAAATCATTTAATTGTACACTTAAAATAGAGTGTTAAAAAAAAAGGGAACTGGATATGGGATAGAAAATGAGGCAGGGACAAATGATTAGAAAAAAAACCTTTGAAACAACTCAAAGATACATTTGACTTAGTGTTCCAGTACATAGACATTTCTAGAATTTCTCATTGTTTTCTAATGAGAATCACAAACTTGCAAGATCCTAAGGGTTTTAACCACTCATCTAGTGCATGCATTCTTTCTGGAACATTTCTCCTTTATATTTAAAAACCTCTAGTGATAACAATCTGTCACTCTTTCTCTCTTTCCAGTAGGATGGAAAATGACTATCTTCATAGGTTGTCAAAAATCTATTAGTTTTTTTATAACAGAAATTCAAATCCATTGTACAAGCAGAAGGACTGTGCCATCATGGGGAGAAATATAAATCTTGGAGAGGACAATTTTTCAAATTACACATGCAAAAATTTCCACTTCCATCAGTATTCAGATATGTCCGTTTTCCACCTGTACTGCTATTCATTGTCAGGGTTCTCAGAGAAACAAAACAAATAAGATGTGTGTGTGTGTGTGTGTGTGTGTGTGTGTGTGTGTGTGTGTGTGTGTGTTTGTGTGTGGAGAGAGAAAGAGAGAGATTTGTTTTAGGGAACTGGTTCACACAATTATGGGGCTGGCAAGTCTACAATCTGCAGGGCGGCCCATTGGGCTGGAGATCAAGGAAGAGCTGATGCTGCAGTTCATATGTAAGAAGGCCAACTGCTAACAGAATTGCTTGTTGGTTTTTTTTTCAGAAAAAGTTAATCTTTGACTTATGAGAGCCTTCAGCCAAAGGAATGAGGCCCACCCATATTATGAAGTATATCTGATTTACTCAAAGTCCATCCACTTGAAGGTTAATCTCTTCAACACCTTTCATGAACATCCAGAAGGATGTTTGGCCAAGTTGACACTAAAAGTAACTGTTACCTTGTCTTATTCCACTTCTTACCTTTCAGAATCATAGTCATTTATGAGCACATGGGAACTTGTTTTATTATTTAGCAGATTTAGGATATAATTTATATTTACTTTTCTAATACACCTTTGTCTCTAGGACTGGAGACTTACAATCATGTAAAAGTGGAAAACAAACAGTGGTGTCCCACTGTCTCTACTTCTATTCACACAACAGAAAGGGAAGGTGGAACAGAGCAACCCTGGCAAAATAAGGCAACCTTTATTTTTCTTTGGGTCCCACTTTGACTTCCATTTTTCTTATCTTCCTGAGGTGAGATAAGCTAGGGAGATAAAGTGATATGTTTCCATCCTTCGTTAACCTTCTCAAAGGGTTGGATGTTCATTTTACTGTCTTATATTTTAATACTTTTTTCACCATTTAATCTTTTTACCTCTTAAGCTCTCTTATTTTGGTTTCCATAGCATTCCATAGCACAAGATTGTATATTGTTTTTCCTTCTTCCTTTCTGATTAATTCTTAATACTATCTTAGCCCTCTCTTTTTTATCTAATTTGTAAAAGCTAACATGTCTTAGAGATCAATCGCAGATCTTTTCTCACACATTATTTCCTTCATTAAGAATCTCATTTATTGCCGTGGTTTTAAATTCTATCTATAGGGTGATAATCTCAACATTAATATAGTCAGAATCATTTCGCTTTGAAACTCCACATCTATGGAGACAGCAGTACACTTGATGTCAAAATTTGGTCATATCATGAATATCTCAAATGCAATGCAATTGTTAAAAATATTTCTCCTCCAGTCTTTCACTCCTCAAACAGATGCTACCTCCGTTTAGTAGCCACTAAGACTTTTTCTTAACATGTCTCTTCTCCTTCCTCCTTCTTATTCCAACCAACACCAAGTTCCTTTGAGGGTCTATATTAGTTTCTTATTGCCATGGTAACAAGTTACCACAAATGTAATGGCTTAAAACAACACAGTTTTTTTCCCCCTTACACTTGTCTAAAATAAAGGTGTGGATAAGGCTGTATTCCTTCTGAAGACTTCAGAAGAGAATTTGTTTCCTTGACTTTTCCAGCTTCTAGAGGCTGCCTATAATCCTTGGCTTGTGACCCCTTCCTACAACTTCAGTCCAGCGGTGTAATGTTTTAAGTCTCTCTCTTTCTCTCCCAAACTTGCCTTCCTCTTCCATCATCGCATCTCTGTCTTTTTGGATCTGACTCTCCTTCCTCCTCCTTTTTCTTATAAGGACCTTGTGATTATATTGGGCCCATACAGATAATGCTAGATAATTTTCTTATTTCAAGATCCTAAATTCCATCACATGTACAGAGCCCCTTCCACCATGCAACCTCCCACATTCACAGGTTCTGGAAAAGATATTTAGGAAGGCATTGCTCATCCTACAGTGTCCCTCCAATCCATTTCTTTAATATCTTCTCTGTTCAAGACTTCATTATCCTTTCCTGGAATGATTGACTTCCTGATTCTTTTCTGATTATCATTATGTACTCACTCTTACAGTACATTTCCCACTTACTGACCACAGTGGGTCTCTTTAAAGTGAAATATGATTATATCATTTCCCTGCTTAAAACAATTTAATAGTTTACCATTACAGTTAGGATAAAATTCTTAGTGTGCATAATCTGACTCCTACATAGTCTCATGCTTCATCTAATGCTCCTGCTCATTTAATCACTCCACAACAGCAACCTGCCCTTTCATCTAGTCAAACTAATTGTATGTCTGTGCAAACGCTTTCATTTTGTAATGGTTTTCCCCAACTCTTTATAATATAATATAGCAGTACAAGCAACTATATTATAAAATAATGTAAAATTGTAAGGTCTGTGTTATCCAGGGGATTCATATAATACGCAAATCTATTGATATATAAAGTACTATGAAAAGAGTTCTAAATGCATTCAATGTTTCTTCTTTATGTTCATATATTTCAAGGCAAATGAAAATCTTTGATAGTAATAATTTGTTTTACAGCTTAATAGGTGTGCAGTTCATCCGCCTTTCCTTTCAGATCCATTCTCCTTCCTTCTCTTTCTGTGTTTTATGGTGACAGGAAACAATTCTCCTGACTCTTCTGCAATCTGTATCCATCTCTCTTCAGACAGTGGGAGGTCCTGGTAGATGATTGGAGGACAAGTGGTAGGGAGAAGCTGGGTACTCTTCTCACTCACTGTATCGAGTAGCATGTTTGGTAGAGACTGGTTCTCCTCCATGGCTCCTGTTTCTGATATTCAGCAACTCCATCATAGTCACCGCTTCTGCCAGCCAGATTTCCAACTTCCACTGTGTGGCCCCCGCTCGTGACCTCTAGTAGCACTACTTGATCCCATTGCTCTTCTAGCCATATGGATGAAGATACGTCCCTTTAGTTCTTATGAGAAACAGAACACATATTTATAATAAAAAATGAGATTACGGAAACTGACAAGTCCCAAGATGTATAGGGTGAGTTGGCAACCTGAAGACCCAGGAGAGTCAATGGTATAATTCTACTCCAAAGGCTGACAAGCTGGAGACACAGGAAAAGACAAGATTTCAGTTCAAGTCTAAAGGGAAAAAAAAAAGATGACACTCATGTTTGAAGGCTGTCAATCAAGAAGAAATTTTTCTTACTCAGGGAAGTATTAGCCTTTTTGCTCTACTTAGGCCTTCAAAGGATTGGATGATACTCCCCCACATTATGGGGGAAATACATTAATACTTTATTTAATCTACCAATTTTAAAGTTAATTTCCTCCAAAAATACCCTTACAGAAATGCCCCGAATAATGTCTGACCAGATATCTGAGCACGTCTAGCCCAGCCAAGTTGACACATAAAATTAATCATTACACTGCCATTGCTAATTTCTGGGTGGCCACACAGAATGCAATCCTCTTTGCATTTTCAGCTCTTCCTTTACCTGAAAAAATGAAACAAAACAAAACAAAACAAAAAACAATAACTTGAATTAATTCCTTCCTTTTTCAGTTCTCCTGAATAGATCCTGACTGATATAACAGTTTTCTTTTCTGAATGGATATTTCCCAATCCTTACATTCTCTTTACCAATATCTTTATCTACTATAATTTATTATTTTTTAAAAATTATCCATAATTTATAAATAGGTGTATAAATATTACTTTTCTTTTTCTTCTCAATTGTTTTCTTTGCTAAATCAGAGTATTTATTTATGTATTCACTGCCCTTTCTTTCACTGTTTCTTGCTTCCAAAGGAGCACTGTGCATATTTTATTTTAAGACTTAAAGAAACTTATTGAATATTATTTTTCATTTTTTCCAGTGTAATCCTTCAGCTTATAAATTTTTTTACAAAGACAATTATTTTATTAAGTTAATACATAAATGCTTAGAAAATAGCATACATTCATTGAATAACTGTATAAATCCATACATCATACAAAGGTTTCTAAAATTTTAAGTGCTATTCTGTAACTATTGTTTTATTTCAATAAAGTATCCATAAATTAAAACATAGTAAGAGCTAGAATATATAAATAGCCTGTTTTAAAATGATTCAGATATAGTTAAAACAGAAAAAATGTTAATAATATGCTTTACCAAAGGAAAATTACAAACAATAGTTGCCATATGTTAATCACAGGTAGGGTATTAGTTAGAAAACCTAATGAAGAAATATGATAGGGTTTGGATTGTCTAGACGGCTTCTAATTGCCAATGATTAAAACCTTCACTTTACTAGAGTTTAACTTGCAACAGAAAGAAGTCAGTCAGGGTTGAAGTTCAAAAAGGCAAATAAGACTATCTGAGTGTCATGAAAAGCAGAAGACAGATTTAACTGGGAGTAATCGGTAAACAGTGAATATCTAGAATCCTTCTGAGAGTTATCAGAGGAATCACCTGGAACTCTCATAGGTAGGCTCTTCATAAATGACATTTTATAGTAAACCTGATGGTTTCTAATTAACACACAAAATAAACTTACTTGGAATCACAATATTGTCTGACAGGCTTTATGTTTTCCAGATTAAATTGTTCATTGGACTAGGTCCAAATGGGCAGCATAATAGTTGTAGATCTATAAATGCCTTTTCCTTGTATAAAAGGCTAAAACACCCCTCAAATATAAAAGTCTATGACAGAAATCAGAGTTAAGCCCCAGGCCAAATCTATTAGTATTTGAAAAGAAATAATTTTTTCCTTGTTCAATTACAAGTTTTCAAAATATGCAGTATGAAAAATGTTATTTGAATGAAGTATTATACTTTTAATATAAGAAAGAAGACTGCATTCTTTGCCCCTCTAAGTGCAATAAATAGAAGTAGTCTCAAAGACAACTTACAACTCTGTTGCTAAATTATTAATTTCTGTAATATTGGGAAAATTTTCCTTATTTTTAAGCTGCAGATACAAGTAGTACAAATCTGAAAGTGTCACTCTGGAAGCTAAAGATTTGAATAGCTACCAATTACTTTTAGGATATTTATTTATCTTATGAATATATAAATATATATGTAATATAAATATATCCAAAACGTTTATATATGTGTGTGTCAATGCCAGGATACGTTCTGAGAAATGCATTGTTAGGCAGTTCTGTCCTTGTACAAACATTATAAAATGTGCTTACACAAACCTACATGGGATAGTCTACTACTTGGTACAGCCTACTGCTTCTCGGCATGTTACTGTATAGGGTACGGTAGAGAATTTTATCATGGTGGTAAATATTTTATATCTAAAAATAAAAAATCACAGTAGAAATACGATATAAAAGATTTTTTAAAAAAAATAGTACAGCTCTATAAGGCACTTACCATGAATGCAGCTTGTAGGACAGGAAGTTGCTATGAGTGAGTAGTTGTGAGTAGTTGAAGGCCTAGGACATTATTGTACACTACTGGAGACTTTATAAACACTATACATGTAGGCTACAGTAAATTTATTAAGAAACAAATGGTGCTACAATTTTATGATAGCTACTACATCACTAGACAATAAACATTTTTCAGCTCCATTATAAATTTTGGGACCGCCATCATATATGCAGTCCATCACAGACTAAAACATCCTTATGCAGCTCCTGACCGCATATACTATATACATGGATTTTCTTCCACTCTGCCACCCATGAGAAAGCAATACCTCTTCTTCCTTCTCTTTAGTCTACTCCATGTGAAGATGAGGAGGGTGCAGACTTTTATGATGATTCACTTCCACTAATGAATAGTAAATATACTTTCTATTCCTACGGTTTTCATAACAGCATTTTCTTTTCGCTAGCTTACTTTATTGCAAGAATACAATATATAAAGCATATAACATACAAAATACATGTTAATTGACCATTTATTTTATTGAGCAGGCTTCCAGTCAACAGTACGCTATTAGTAGTTAAGTTTGGGGGCATCGAAATTTATTTGCAAATTTTTGACTATAGAGATGTGGTGGAGCTGCTAATCCCTACATTATTCAAGAGTCAATTGAATATATATATATAATATATATGGACACATACAGACACACACACATATATATATACAGTTAAATACATATATATTCAAAATGATCTAAAACATTGTTCATTTGGGCATAATTTTTATATCTTTACCTACAAATTCTTCTCTTCTCATAAATTTCAGCTACATTACTCATATTTATTTGTTTCTCATTATATTATTTATCTATTTATATGTAACAACTTCAAAATATTGGCAAATAAAAAAAAATTGTCACTCATAAATGACCAGGATGATTGGCAGGACACTGCTTCTTACTGAAGCTCACCTGAGGTGGCTCACCTCCAAGAGTCCCTGCTTTTTGATGATGGATAATAGAGGCACAAGAGGGAAAGTCCCTTGTGGCATGCACATTTCAAAACACTTCATCTACCTCGTCTGCCAACATCCATTGGCTAAAAAGAAAGACATAGTCAAGCTCAACTTTAGTGAGATTAAAAAAATACACTCTACATATATGATGGCTTTTTTTCTATAAATGGTTTTATCAACAATGCCTTAATTTACTAAAAAATGCATAAGTGTTCTTTATTTTTTCCCATTTTTTGATCTACTTGCAAGATGACAGGAGTTGTAATTCAGCTGACTGAATTCAGTGATGGATCTCCTCTAGTTTTATAATACAAAGTCTTTTTCTTTTAATTACAAGTAAGTGTTATTGAATATAATATTTTATTTATGGGGATTATAAAGAAAATAACTTCCAATACTTTTAAGTTATTTAGATCTTCACAGACACTCTTTTCAACTACTTTTATAAATTTTATGAGACACCAAAAAGTGATTGGAATATCTTTTTATAACAATTTAACATTATCTGATATAAGTAAATCTAATCATTAATTAAATATATTAATGTTAATCAGATTTTTTCATTTCTTGACTACGGAGATATTTTTAATTAAGCTTTTCCTTTCTTATTGACTTAAGGACCATTTCCCAAGTACATCCCCTGAGGTTTATTTAAATACTTGCAATCATGGATACCTCTCTGAACTCATGTCATCTTTTTATAATCAAATCTTAACAAAAAGTAATTCTTGTTCTATAATTCCCACATAATAAATAATTTTTTGTGAACTCTACCCTGGGAAACAATTTTTCCCATTCTATTGTTTTGTTTCATCCTCAGCTTTTGCTCATGCTGTTTGGAGGAAGGGGTCTTGGTAAGACATAAGTAACCAGGTCTCTCTCCATCTTTTTACTGCTAGACAGTATCTGCTATTCGCTAACTATACCATCCTCAGAATTTATATCTTGACTCAGTTATGGCTACAATGAAATGTGAAAATTGCTAAAAGAAAGCCTTATTATACTGTGCAAAGAAATTTGCATCTAGAAAATTTGAGAGCAATATGAGAGCAATTTTAAAATAATACAAATGTTACTGATAGTGTGGTACTGTAGCCTATATGTTTTTAAAAATCTCAAAGAAGTTCAAAGAAGTCCAAGACAACAATTATCTCCTTCTCCCTTCAGAAGGAAGGAGATTCAAGATTTAGATTGACCCAAGGAAGGAGTTCAGTTCAAATAAGGAGGAAAGTGTGTGTAGGGGAGAAGTGAAGAAAAGGATGTGAGGAGTATGCATTTAAATACACAGAGTCAAAATGTAACTGATAACTAGTTAAATACCTACATACCCTTCTCCCAGTACCCAAATAGCTAATAGACAATAGACATTTAACCACACATTCTTTTCATTTTGTATCTATTATAAAAAATATTATCTAACAGTTCATATTCTATAAAATATCCTTACTATGAACCAACCTTTTGTGTCAGGGGACCCAATTAGAAGATTTACTGTTGATACATATTGTTTATTTGCCTTTCAAATATGAGAAACAAAACAAAATTTAACTTAATCTGGTTTGATCTGGGTTAACTTAATCATCAATCTGATGATACTTTAGATAAAAAAAAGTCAAAGGCACAATCCATGATGTAAGTACTTGATAAGTTGGATTTTAAAAAAATTATAAAAATTCTGCTTTGTGAAAGACACTCTCAAGAGAATGAGAAGACAAGCCACTAAATGGAATAAAATGTTTCCAAAAGGTGTATCTGATAGAGGGCTGTTATCCGAAATACATGAAGAACTCTTAGAACTCAACAATAATAAAATGAGCAACTTTATTTAAAAAAAAAATCAGCCAAAGATCTGAACAGACACTTCACTGAAGAAGATATACAGATGGAAAATAAGCATATGAAAAGATGTTTAATATCAGATGTCATTATAGAATTGCAAATAAAACAACAATGAGATTCCACTATTCACCTATTAAAATGGCTAAAATCCAAAACATTCACAACAAATGCTGGTTAGGATGTGGAGTAACAAGAATTCTCATTCATTGCTGGTGGAACTGCAAAATTGGAACAGCTACTTTGGAAGACAGTTTGGCAGTTTATCACAATACTAAATATACTTACCATACATTTCAGTAATTGTGCTTCTTGGTTTTTACTCAAGTGAGATGGAAACTTACAGTCACACAAAAACCCGACATGAGTGTTTATAGCAGCTTCATTCAGAATTGCCAAAACTTGGAAGCAAGCAAGATGTATTTCATTAGATGAATGAATAGACTGGTACATCTAGACAATAGAATACTATTCAATGCTAAAAGGAAATGGGCTACCAAATCATGAAAAGACATGGTAGAAACCTAAGTGCATATTACTAAGTGGAAGAAACAGGTCTGAAAGGCTACATACATGCTATATAATTCCAATTATGTGACATCTTTGGAAAAGACAAAACTATAGAGACAGTAAAAAGATCAGTGTTAGCCAGAGTTCAGGCGAGGGAGCGATGAATAGGCAGAGCACAGAGGATTTTTAGTGTGGCAAAACTATTCTGCATGATAGTATAGTGCTGGATATATGTCATTATACACGTGTCAAAACCCATAAAATGTCCACACCAAGAGTGGACCCTAATGTAAAGGATGGACTTTGTGTGAATACATTGTGTCCATGTAGCTTCATCAGCTGTATGTAACAAATGTAACACCTGGTAGAAGATGTTGGTAGCGGGGGAGGCTGTGCCCGTGGGATCGGGGTGTGTATAGAAACTCTCTGTACTAGCCAAAAATTTTTCTGTGAACCTAAAAATATTCTAAACATAAATTCTGTTAAAAAATTTAGAAATTTAGACCCAAACTAAAGGAAATACTTCTCTACACACCCGTCTGATGTGATTTTTTTTAAATAAATAAATTTGATAAGAAAGTTCATAGTCACTGAGGTATTCAATAAATAATTTCTACTAAACCAAATGATGACTAATGTGTATGGATGTGATATAAATGTATTTTAAATATACTAAGCCCCAAAACTACTCTCCATGAAAATAAAATAAAATAATACATACAAGTCACATACTCTACGTTATATGAAGAGAAATACAGGACAGAACCAACCTGTTACTGTTCGTTTTCTCATAGATTGATCAGAGATTATATATATTATATATATATATATTATACATATATGTGTGTGTGTGTATAAGCATTTATTCCTAGTTTGTATTTAGGTTAGGTCTCTTTTTATACCTTCTCTGTTAGATTATGGTTAATATTTAGTTATTCATATGCTGTGTCTGTATGTATTATTATTGGCCCATTATGCCAACAGAAAGAAAATCTAATTTTGACACTTTCTTCCACAAGTACTTACTATCATTTTCTCTTGTCTCATTTTCATCATTTTGTCTTTTTCTCTACGATCTGAAAAAGCATATTAAAGTTGTTCTTGAAATCTTCCTCCCCCCCTTCCTTCTTCCCTCTCTTCCTTCCTTCCTTCCTTCCTTCCTTCCTTCTTTCTTCTTTCTTTCTTTCTTTCTTTCTTTCTTTCTTTCTTTCTTTCTTTCTTTCTTTCTTTCTTTCTTTCTTTCTTTCTTTCTTTCTTTCTTTCTTTCTTTCTTTCTCAGTTCCCTATTGTAATGTCCCAAGTACTTCTGTGTCATCTTGCCAGACAATAAGAAAATATCTAGAGATCATTGTTTTTAGAGGACTCTAGTGAAATATGAACAGATAAGTCCTCATTTAAGCCTGCTTCCAATTTTAAAAAGGCTTATATTTGAGTGAATTTATTTCTGTATGGTCGATCTTATTTTATTTATTTTAAAATATTTCATAAAAATCTAACTTAGTTTTAAGCACAGATGTTGAAAATAGTTGTTGAAAAGTTCCATGCCTATTTGATATCTAATCATTGGCCTAGAAAATGTTTCTTCTTCTTGTGGAAGAATTTAGGATTTTCACATGAACTCCACTGGCAGGAGGGAGAAGTAGCCTCCTTACTGCTGAGTAGTTGTCAGAGAGCCTCCAATAGGCTCTCACAGACATGACCACATAGCAAGGGGTAACTGTTCCTCATCTTATTTCCAGGTGTGGGTAGACATTCAGGCTCCCCATAGGATTGCTACTGGTACCTCAGGGGCTTACTACAGCCCAGTGGAGATGAAAGCCCCAGTTCTCTGCTTTACATTCACTAACACCACCCCAGGCTTTGGGGGGAGGGGTTGAGCCTCCTTGTTACAACCCTGTAAGTGTGGGAGTCTAAACTACTTTCCTAATCTTTGCTAGCCCTCCACATTGCCATTGGGGTTCCAAAAAGTGAGTGAAACATTAAGCTAAATTATTATAGAATGGAATATAAGTATTTTAGTATTTCTTTTTAAATATGGAAATCACTATTGCAAATAACCAATGCATTACCTTGTATTTCGTAAACAATTTGATGCTTGCTTATTTGTTAGAAATAATGTAAATTTAAGTATCAAAAAGAAAATGGCTATGGTGAAAAATTACTATGACATTTAACCATGGCAAATTCAAGGTAAAGAATTTGATGCTATTAAAATGGGTTGGAGAATCAATTGTTATACAGTTAGTACAAAACCAAAAATCTATTACTTAGAGATAAATGTCATGTCCTAAGAAAACAACAAACATATGATGGTTGAATTTAGTTTATTTTGACTTTGTAATTTTTCTAGGAAGCCAAAGTTAACAAAGAAAATTAAGATTACATTGAAAAAGCCAAAAACCAATGCTTAGACTAAGAAGGACTGAATGTACTTGATAATTAACAGAGCAAATCTAGGACAAAAAGCATAGAATAAATTAACAAGTGTAAATGATACAATTGTGCATTAACTCTATTTTTCCTATTTTGCATTTGTTGTTGCAATGATAATATCATTGGATATAGTTCATTTATTTTCTGGAGAAAATGCACACATTCAACAAGAAAAGAACACTGAACATAACTTTTATTTAACATTGCTAGAAAGATATAGCAAAAGAATGGAGAATTTTCTTGCTATGATATTATCTATTTGCCTATTCTCTTTTCTGATTTTCCATTCAGAAAGATCAGGTGTTGCTTTAAATACACATGTACACATATATGTATACACATACCAATAGATTATCAAACATTACAATTGGTACAATACTTTTCCTTCCCTCCCTCTTTTCTTTCAGTGGAGCAAAAGGACAAAAAGAAGCCAGTATTAACTCACAGAAAATAAATTGCAATGTATCTTTAAAGTGGAGTAGCCTGAGAATACGATTCTGGTTATAAAAGGAAAAGAGAGAGCTGTGACACGCTTTTTGTACCAATACTGCAATATTCAACAGAATATAGCTTATGGCTTCTTGTTTCAAAATGATTTTTATGTCTCTTTTCATGTCATGGTCAAGGGAGTGACCGGCATCGCTCAGAGTAGCAGGGATTCAAGTTTAAAACCACATTTTATTCAGCCTAGAAATCAAGTTTGGGCAAAAGGGTATAAGTAGTTTCCTCAGAAGGAACTCACCCTAAAGAAAAAATAGGTAGAATCTCACACATTTGATTCATGGTCATTGTGACAGAGTTGGAGAGAAAAGTGATTCTAAATAGCAGAAAGTGTTTACTGTTTCCAAGATTGTCCTCCAGGTAAGTTCCGACGGGCACAATTTAAAAAGAAATTCCATATAAATGAAAATTAAAGAGAGAAAACAAAGACTAAGCACATTGAGTGCTTATGTTTCAACATTATTGATATTGAAATATTCACTACCTGTAAAAGATGATTTACTAACTTCAGGCTTCAGTGTTCTCAACATCAAGAGGAAACAATGCGTTGGTATTTTAAATAGATACTTGTGGTCCTGCTGCTGTTGTTAACATTAACATGAACAGCAGAAAAGAATTATTATTCCCCAATGGCTTCAGACAGGAGAGAGAGAGAAAAGTGACAGATACAATATAGAAAGCAAGAAAACTAGATCATGATGCATAGGTGACTCATAGCCAGCGGTTTCTTGGAACTATTTGTATCAGTGTCTTTTGACTGCTGTATTCTGGGACAAAGCTTTCACTGTCATAATAAAGCAGCATAGTGGTGGAAATTTTTAGAGATTATGACTTAACACTCCCTAACACTCAAGAGATGTTGTCAGGATTTGTTACCTAGCGCATTATTTAGAAAAAACAATTACTTAGCAAATAAAAGATTTATGTATTTTTTTCCTTGGGCAACTAACAAAAAGCACATCTTCCCACAGTGTACTCAACTATTGGGAAAAAAAACAAAACAAAACAGAAACACATAGAAATTATGAAGTGGTCAAGACAACCTTAGAGGGGCCTTAGCAGAAATAAAATTATAATGATATGGTCATAGTTGTTGTTGTTACCCAGTCAAGAAGTGCCATTATATAATATTTTATTCTTCTTTTCTTGAAAATAACAAATTGTGTGAGACAAGCCAAACAGAGCACGTGTATGGATATTTCCAACAATGTTCTCATTTTAAATACAGGGTTAGGAATTTCAAAAACCTGTGTACCAGTGCACTGGTGTAGCCCTGAAATATGTCATTGGTCTTCAAAATCTTTGAATTATTATAATTAGCTCCATTTTTTAATACAAAAAACAGCCATGTTATGATCACGATCTTTTAAGATTAAAACTGGCTTGTGCCTTACTCCGTTCTCAATTTAGAACATATCTACATAGTTATAGTCCATTTTTTTGTTGTTGAATATTCCCCACAATGTCTTTTTAGCAATTATAAGTATTTTCCTAAGTATCTAAATAACTAAATCCTGGACAGATAAAGACAAGAATAGGTTAAAGTACACATAGCTGAATGATTTCTATCTGAGATGAATTATTGATCACATTTTAAAAGTTTCATTATTTCCAATGTCTCTGCCACTGATGTTGTTTATGTTAATTCATACTTATTTTCTTTGTATTATGTTGGTGAAATAACAAAAATAACTGAGAAAATAAAAGCATTTATTTATTTTTCTTCCAAAATTGAGTCATAGAGTTTGGGTTTATATGAAACAGAATTGTTATCCTTTATTTAGGTATATGTACAAAATACATGTGACTGACACACATTTATTAGTTTTAATTGCATTAATATACTCTTTGGAAAAAAATAAATTAGCAAGTATACGTTGGCATGCTTTATAAATCATATACTGTATTTCATGTGTGAAATGTTGATCTTCTTACTCATATCACTATTTGCAAATAAAGTCGAGAAAATTTGCTGTTTAATCCATACTTAATCTTCAAGATCAAATGCAGAAAAATCACCAAAGAACTTATCCAGCATCTGCAAAAGTTCAACATTTTAGATAAAAATATCTGAACAAATTTCATCAGAAATTTAAGCTATATTATGATGGAACTAGTACTTTTATTTTTAATGCTCTGATAGGAAACTCATAACCCCTTTCTTTTCCTGGTCATATTACGCCCAATATTTTAAATGCCAGACTAAGTTTAAATGAACCACATCAAAACAAAACGACATTAGTTTGAATTCTGACCCTAAGGAAATGCCCTTAAAATGTGATTTCAGGAGCATTCCCTCATTAGTTTAATGAATGGTATAGCACTTTGTCTCAGTTGACTCTTTTCATAAATAACTCATGCTCAGCTTAATTTTTCTTGAACTACCCTTCAATAATTTGCAGGCAGTTAGTGGTCTTACCTCATTTTTCTTTTACTGGTGATTATTGTGTACTGCTGAGCTTAGCCCATTAAGCAGTGATATGTTCATGAGTCACTAAATTTAATCAGAGCATATGCAAAAGGATAACTTTAGTGTTTTACATACTTCATTAGGCCACAAAGTAATCTGTTTTAACATTTAAATTTTTGGATTTTCATATATACGTGTGTGTATATATATATATATGAAAAAGCTGTCTGCTAGCATGTTTATTCTTTTATATCTTACAGGAGTATAGACAATTTGAAAAGATTAATAAAAAACTCCATTCTCTGTCATTTAAATCTGTCAATAACTCTTATGAAGAAAATATATTTTATTTTATCATGTCCAAATTACATATGGTGTTGGAGTCAAAATAATCACACAATACAAATATCATTTTAAAAAAATTTAAATGTTCTTGGAATAAAGCTTTCAGCAAATGGCTTTTGAATGCAATGATGGGTATTTTTTTAGTTTTCATTTCTAATTTTATCAATAAAAAGCTTAGAACCAATGCTTTATGCACCTTCATTTTATAGATATTGAGCATATAATAATAAATAGTACTGACTGGCAGAAAATTTAAGGTGACATGTGAGACAGAAATAGGAAACATCAAGTTAAAAGGCCACAATGAAAGAAGGAGCTTGGATAGTGAAGGAAAAGGAAATATATTTAGCTGGAGACTTGTAAGCAAGGGACAGAATGTTAGCTATTGGAGAGATAGGTCAGTTGGATCTTGTTGGTCATGATAAGTAGTTTAGTTTTTCTATTAATTCAATGAGATTCTGTTGAAGAGAATAGTGATATAAATTGATTTACTAAAATGTAAATCATTGCATATAAATAATTTAGGGGATCTTTGAACATAATCATTTTTCCTGTGAATCCAAATATTTTATTTTAAAAGTAATTATTCTGGGAAACAGCTCATAGGCTTAACTAGACCGCAAGAGAAATGTTAAGACTGCCTGGATGGATTAGAGGGTTGGTGGGAACAGCAGGCATGAAAACAGCAAAGAAAAAGCTAAAAGACTACTGTAGTACTTCAGAAAAGAGACGATGGCCATTGGGACGAGTACAGTGGCACTGGAAAAGGATATAAAGGATAAATTTAAAATATACTTCAGAAATAATGTCAAAGAACTTGCTAGTGGCTTGAATGTGGAAAGGAGGGGCAAAAATCTGGAGTGGCTCATAGCTTTTTGTTGTGAGTGAGTGGTGAAACTTACGAGGTGCTCTTTTCATACATTATTAATTCTGCTTAAAGTTAATTCTTATTGACAAAAAAAGAAAAAAAAGTTTTACTTGACATTTCTTTAAATAAAAAAATAGAACAGAGGAACGACTTTTGGGAAACCAATAAATTTGATTTATGTTACTTTTCTTTATTCTAAATTGATCAGAACTAGAACAACATGATATAATATAATGATAGGTTATCATCAGATGGTTGGTTCATTCTGATGTAATTTTTATATTTGAAATAGCATATTTGGGTTAGCTGGAAAATAAATGTATCCACACACAAATGATGCAAATCTGTTTAGTTATTTTAGTCATACCTTAAATTATTTTATTCATGGAATCCAACTATCATGTGGCTCTTCCAATTAATTATTGGTATTTGCATTTGTCTAAGAAATTTACATTTATCTTTAATTTATTATTTTTTATTTTTTTTTAATGGGGAGAAATCACAGCTGCCAAGAGGTATTTAATTGTAGGTGAGGAATCACAAGGGAGCAATGAGAGCTACTAAGCTGGAAAAGAAATATAAGACAATTATAAAGTTAAATGTGAATGCAGTTAAGTACGGGAGACACCAAGGGGAAATTAGAAGCCAAAATCAGAGATGAGGAAGGAAATGCAAGAAGATTTTTAAAAAGCATGGGAATGGGAAGTTAGTAGCAAGCAGATTTCACTCTGTAAAAAAGATATAAACTGTAAAGTTGTGTCAAAATGACAGGTATGACAGGCCCAAGCAGTGATGGAGATATTTTCAGAGGTGTGTTAACAGCTGTAGGCAAAATTTTGAAATAGGCCAAGTTTGTTTTCAGTGCCCTCTCACATCCCCTCTGGCATCCCTGGATCCAACTTGAAGTTCTCAGTGTCCTCACCCTGACCTTTTTGTGTGTATGCTTTCCCTGTTCTGGTGTCTTGCAAGTCAGCATGTCTTGGTCAATACTCCAGATCCAATATAGCCTAGGACATTCTACCTGGCCTGTATTACAATCATTCAGACACTGAACTTTCATGACAAACTAATTCAGGAATGTGCACTCATTGTTGCTAATGGCTGAATGTGTTAGCTGAATCTAAATGTCATATTTATAGCTCACTTCACATATCCAGAGACAAAAGAATGTTTTAAAGAATGATGATTAGAGCTGGAAATGAGAACAGCATGTCAGTACAGCAGGGGAGATTGTTTGTAGCAGGCTGGATTTTTGAAAATGTGGAAATTACTTCAGGAAGGTGTTTGCTGCTTATACATATACATTTGAATGATCAACAAAACATCATTATGCTACTTTATGTGTCTGTCCAATTAAGACCAATTTGAGGGGAAAGTGTGATTTGTAAGTTGTATTTTTTAAACAGTCTATCAGTGGTGATATGAATTATATGAGAAATACAGCAAGAGAAGAGACTAGTAGAAATTTTCTTAGAGAAATAATGAAAGTACAAAATATTTTTATAAACCTTGATTTATACTAATTTAAATGTATCATTTTAGTAAAAATTTTATTTCACACTGAAATTATTTATTTGATGGCATGAATTTAGCAAGCATACAATTCCAAGTTTATTTTTTCTGAACTGTTATAACAATACACTAACACTGAGACACATGCACATAATTGAAAATAAAATAAAATTTTATGTTGATGCTCTAAAAAACAGCACATTGTGTTGTACTAAGAAATACTGTAAATACAATTACCATGTAAATAAAAATAGGATTTAGCCATACCTTTAAAATGCATTTTAGATCTAATTAAATATAATATTAAAGAAAGCAAATGGTTAAAATATAAACAAAATTTTCATTAACTATAGCAAAATGGAATAAAAGTAAATAAATATTTGACAAACTGTAATGAGAAAACTAACATAGCCATTATATGAATTAATCTTAGAGTTGTGAATAGCATTTTTAGTTTCAAATCCTAATAATTTAGTTTTCAAATTGACCTGTATAAATAATTAATTTGAATTATTATTTCAGTGATTCTACAAAATATGAAGCTATAGCACAAATTTATTTCCATTGTTTCTGAAACTAACTGTTCCTTACAAAATTTAGCCTATCCTGTAATTCAGAAAAGCATTTATATAAGTATCCAATGATTATTCATAATAAATGGCAAAATTTCTCAATGTTTGCCTCAAATGCATATAAAATGTTTTATTATTGTGTCAGGTAACAGTGATCAGGTAAATGATAAGGTTTTTATAGCATCATGGAAATACAGAACAATAAACACTCAAGAAAAATAAAATCACACAAAAATTTTTAAAAATCAACGTATTAGTAGTAAACTAAAGAGTACTCTTGTATAAGTAATACCCCAAACACAATAATTAGCATTTATATTTAACAAGGAAGGAAATTTTCTTTTTGCTATATAAGTGTGGTGATGTCATGATTTCAATTGTCTTCATGGGCAAAAGTTTATTATTGCCTCTGACATTTGGAAACTTTGGCTGAGACCCTAAGAGCTCCATTCTCAATGTCATTTTATTCTTGAAAAGATCCTTAAAATGGTCCTGTTCTTACCAAATAATCTTAAAATATTTGCCTTAACAATTACATTATCTCTCTTGCAAAAGTGCATTCTGGCCTCTGAATGACACATTCTCAGGATTTATGTGGTAATTGAAAAAAAAAGGGCAGTTCTTGGTTTAAATCCATACTTAATATCTATACTACCTGCTATAGACTGAATATTCATGTCTCTCCAAAATTCGTATGTTGAAACCTAATACCTAATATGATGGTATTTGAAAGTGAGAGGTGATTTAGGTCATAAAGGTGAAGTCCTTGTGAATGAGATTAAGGCTCAGAGAGATACCTTGCCCCTTCTACCATGTGATGACACAGTAAAAAGACAGCTGTTTATGAATCAGGAAGCAGACTTACATTAGATACCAAACCGTCCATCACCTAATCATGAACTTTCTAGACTCCAGAACTATGAGAAATAAATTTCCGTCATTTATAAGCCACCCAGTCTACAGTATTCTGTTATAGCATCCCAAATAGATGCAGATACTAGCTCTTATGGTAAAAATTAGTATAGAATATAGATTCAGAAAGTACCATTCTGACCGTGCCCTCTCAAGTTTTTGAAATATCATTGCTAACAAAACTGATGGTCTCAAAGCCACAGGTACTCTCCAAAATGACCATCAATGACCTTCACCTTCTAGTATTTAATAACCAAGATCTGTGATCTAAGTTGACATAATTTCATTAGAATGTTACTATTTTTAGGCCCGTTATGGACTGAGGTTATAAAAAATAAGTTGGCTTCTGGGTGACTTTTGAGTTATTGGAAATGAGAAAGCAGAAGCCTGTGTAGTAAAAGAAACTGTGTCTGTTACAATTTGGAAAGGAAATAAAATGCTTAATGTACTGTGTGATCTAGACAAGGATATTTCCAGGCAGAGTGTGGAAAATGCCACCTAGTTTCCTCTTGACTCTTATAGTAAAATGCAAGAAACTGATTTAAAAAGAAAGAAAGGAAGGAAGGAAGGAAGGAAGGAAGGAAGGAAGGAAGGAAGGAAGGAAGGAAGGAAGGAAGAAAGAAAGAAAGAAAGAAACATTGAATATGAAAAACCAAAGACCTCCAGGATTTGAAAATTCGTAGTCTCTCCAAGTGGTGAAATATGTTAAAATTAAGTAATATCTTCTGGTCAAAGATTAAATCCAAGACATATTCAGGAAAATTCAGTTTTATTCATTTCCTATTGCTGTCATAACAAATTACTATAAAGTTAGAGGCTTGAAGAAACACAAATTTATTATCTTAAATTATGGATGTCAGAAATACAAAATGGGTCTTAGAAGGCTAAAATCAAGGTGTTGGTAGAGCCATGTTTCTTCTGGAGGCCCCGTAAGAACATCTGTTTCTTACATTTTTCAGCATTTTAGAGCAATGCCCCCCAACATTTCTATCACCAGGGACCAGTTTAATGGAAGACAATTTTTCCACAGATGGTGGTAGAGAGTGGCTGTAAATACTGATTAAGCTTCACTGGCTCACCCAACTGCTGTTCACCTTCTGCTGTGTGGCCCAGTTCCTAATAGGCTACAGACTGGTACTGGCTTGCAGCCCAGAGATTGGGGATTGCAGTTTTAGCAGATGTCCACATTCCTTGGGTTATGGTCACATCACTCTGACCTCAGATGCTGTCATTATATCCCCTTCTCTGAGTTTAACTCTCCTGGCTCCCTTTTAAGGACCCTTGTGATGACATTGGGCCCATTTAGACAATCCAGGGTAATCTTCCCATTTTAAGACATTTCGCTTTATCATATCACAAAACTACCTTTTGCCATCTATGGTATAGAACATATTCACAGGTTTCAGCGACCAGGGCATCTTTTGTCTACCACAAGGATCTAATGATAAAGCCAAGAGTATGTCAATAAAATCCTTTATAAAAATCTCAGAGATAGGTAGTGCTCAGAGATTTGATGCATTAAATAATATCTTCAAAGAATACAAGGCAGTGTTGCTTAGCAGCCCAAGCAGAAGCACACATAGGGAAGGATTCAGCTCAAAGTATTTACAGGTATGCCTTTTGTCTAGTAACATTAACTCAATAACATTCGTAGGAGACCCAAAAAGTATTTTAAGAAAACTGTACTACACTGCCAGCTTGAACTGAAAGGGACAATGACAGAGAAAGATGAAAAAATCTACTGGGCATTAAAACTTCCACAGGCAGTAAAAAGACTGAAGAAAGTCAGTACTCAGAAGCCAGCACGGGCAACATTTCATGAAAAAGGAGTAATTATCCAGAGGACAGATCTGACAGCCAGGATATACCATTCCTAGACTCTATTCCCTAATCAAGGAACTGGCAACTTGTGCCACTCTGGATGTGAGAAATGTTATAGAACAGGAACTACTTTGTTTCTCCCATTTTTCCTCATTATAAATACGAAGGTCTATGTCAGCTATTCAATGCCCGTGCCACCATTGTCTGTTGGGCTTATGGAGATAGCAGAGAGCAAGAACCTGTGTCTTTAGTTCACAGGTCCTCAGATCAAGAAAATCTGCATTCCAGGCACCACACCCAAGACTTCTCACCCATACCTGAACATGATTTCAAAGAAAAGATCATGTACTTGAGTTAACACTGGAAATGAAAGAATTTGGAGAGCCTTGGGAGAGAGGGAGTAGATTCTTCATGAGGGAGCAAATTTGGAGGCATGAATCACCAGAGGACAAAAGATGGACTGGGCTAACCAGTCATCGAGACAGACTTCAATGATTCTCATCTCCTTGTATTTACGTATATGTGTAGTTTCCTCCCACAATAATGCTGATTTCTGGACAAGTTTGTTATTGTGGACATGACGGTGTGTGACTTCTGAGGCTAGGTCAAAAAAGACATTGAAGCTTCTGCCTTCATCTCTTTTGTCATCCTCTGGGAGAAGCCATCCAATATGCCATACAGACATTGAGGCAGTCCTATACAGATGCCCACTCAGAAAGGTACTAGAACCTCTCACCAATAATCAACACCAATTTTCCAGCCAGGTATGTGAGCAAACTGTGAAGTGGATCTTCAGCCCCAGTCAATCCTTCAGAAGACTGCAGCCCTGTGATGCACGTTAGTAATCTCAGTTTGAACTGAGAGACCCAGTTCCAGAACAACCCAGCCAGATGTTTCAGACCCTCAAAAATTGGAAGTGATAGTAATATTTATTGCAATATTATATCACTAATTTTGGAATAATTAGTTATACAGCTATAATAATGTGATACACACAGTTTTGTCTCAAGATGAAAAAGGATAATTTTATTTTCCATTATGGTTTTTGCCAAGGAGTTCTTGGACATGAATACAAAAAGCAATTCCATATTTTTCTCCACATAAAGGAAATATAACTCATACCAGAGAAGTAGCACATTGACAGAACAATTTTCTCTGACTTCAGCAGACCCACTCCAGAAAGTTCCTTATTTCAGACATGTAAGGAGATATGATGGCAAGTTTCACTTCCTAGGCTTATTCAAAGCTTCAATTTAAGAAAATATTTGTTCCTTCTGTGCATCCCATTTCAGTCTTATTTTCTTCTATCCAAATAAAATATAATGATTATAGTAGCCACATCCTCCAATGTGTGATTCAATGAATGTTAATAGTATACACCTAGCCAAAGGATAACTAACCTCCGCCAATCCTCTAGTTAGATTTGCACAAGGATCATCAAGGATTTACAAAAGAAAAGTGGAAAGAAGAAAGTCACTCAGCTGAAAATAAGGACTATATTTCTTGAAAAAGGAGATATTATTCAGAAGGCAGATACAAGAACCACAGTATATCATTTCCAGACTTGGAACTCTGATCAAAGAATTGGCATTTTTAAAATGCCATTTTCAGAAAAGCTTTCCCATCTTATCCTTTTCAGTGGTTTTGTATGCCTAAATGAAAGATTCTTTCTCACTGTAAAAGTCTGAGTTTATGTTTGTTAACACATGATAAATGCTTCACTGATGATACTAGTAAGAAAACTGTAACTTCTATTATTTCCAACTTTATCCATTGAATATACGTCTAGGAGAAGTTGGGGCAATAAAAGTGTTGCTGGAATAATACAGGATTTATGGACATTTCATTGCACATCAGATTTCAGAAACCTCCATAGTACTTGCTTCAAGATATAACATTTTTTAAACATTTATAACATGTTTATATTATTTGCTTTGTAGGTGAATGCCAGGAATTAAAATGAGCATAATGAATTTCAATTTACCAAAGCAGGATTTTAAAGGTAGTGATGGAATTTATATGAAAATGAATTTCTATTGTCTACATAATGAACAAATGTCTATAGAATTTGCTAATTAAGGAGGCTTTCAGGACAGCAAAATATAAACACTGTCAGTTTTCTCATCTTTTTGAAGACTCAATTATCCCACACAAAACACGAAGAAAAAGTAGAATTTTCTCCTGACGTTACTATGAAATTCAATAAACTGACGCTTGTAACCTAATAACTAAAGTAGAATTTTAAATAAGAAAGGTAAAAACCAGTTAGTCAGATCCTCAGAGGCCTTACATCCATTGGTAAATATTTCACAGTTCAAAGTTTTGCCCTAAGTCTTTTAGACAGAGACTTTTCCCACAAACTAAGAGTATTTTTTGTCCCCTAGGGATGGATTCACTTTTTAAAAAATATTCCTGATTGGTGTAAAGCCATATATCGTAGTCAAGAACTGCAAAGTTATAACTTCAAAGGAAATCTGGACAGAATATTTCCAGCTAAAAAATTTTCTCTTTGTAGGTATCTTACTTTGGTAGCTAATTTTCAAGCAAAAATTTGCTTGAGGAGAACAGAATCAGAGTAAATGCAGATAGTAAAACAATATGAAATTTTAATATCATCAGCCTTACAGATTCTCAATCATCCAGCTGGGAACAGGAATGTATTTGTCACAGCAAGCAAAGAGGTCAAATTCTTAGGCCAGGATAAGAAAAACCTGTTCTTGATACAGGTTTTTATTGGCAAATTTAGTCTTTTTTCTTCTTTGATTACTGAGTAAGCAGTTGAGATCATTCTGTGTCCATAATGTTGAATCTAAAATCAGAATTATTGGGTAACAAACAATTAACATAAAATTTCTAAAACCTCTAGATATCGATCAGCACTTTCTGACATTTAGTCTTTCAGAGATGAATCCTGAAGATAATCTGATATGAATTTTTTAGGTTTTATTTTGAAAGGAACCTTACAAAACCTAAGAAGTTCTGTGTGGAGGTATGTTGGTTATTTTTTCTTTTGGCACTATCCCTAAAAATATAATTGGTGGTTCTCTTTTCACTAATTTTGTCTAGATTTAGTAAACACTTTGAGGATATCTATCCAGGTAATTTGTCCAATCAGGAAGTTTTCCTTTTTCTATTATAAGTTTGATTATTGTTTCTTTCCTTTATGTTAATAAACTCATAAGTTTGTATCTATTTTATCTCCAATGCCAGCAATCTCATTCTTAGACAGTCTGTGTTGCTGGCCTTACGCTTGCTACTCCGGAAGAACTTCTCAACATGTTCTGAGAAATACTGTGGTTTTTGCCAGTCTCTAAAGTGAATGGCTCGCAATTCTGCTATTTCATTTTCAGTTACCTTTTAGTTTCTCCACTTCCATTTGAGTGCTTGTATCTCATTAGGATGCTATGCACCTTGGGTCTGCTCTCATTCTTCCAGATGTTGCTTTTTGGCCTCTCACTTTCAATTCATAGAGGTGATATTTCCATGTATATTATTAAGAACTTAAATTTAACCTTTTGAAATATTTTTCCTTTAGTCGATTAACTTGGGGCAGCTTTTCCTACAAGTCTACAAAATAATAGTATTTTTCTCTTATTTTTCAAAATATAGTCCATGTTTTAGACTTTTTATATTTTCTCTGCTTATTTATCTTTGGTAAAATAGATGCCCCAAAAGACTCAGTGTTTGCCAAGGAGAAAATATAGGACTATTCCTTTTCTATTCCCACTACTCATCTGGTGTTTGTAGCATCCTGCTCTCTAATCTACAGCCTGAGATGGATGAATGTCTCTCAAATTTAACATAAATCTTGATGTCTTTAGTACCTTTATGCAGGACAACTTTCCTGGACTTGGGTGCTCTTGCTTCAGTATGGACTGCCTTTTAGATATTTTGGTTTGAAAATATATTGTCCCATGGCTCCTTCTGATTTGGCTTCCACCTATAAATGTTATTCGGTGGGTCTGTAACTCCCAGATGGCAACTATGGCCACCAGTTCCTATTCAGCATTCTGACAAATAGAATATGAGAAAGGTAGTCTTACAAAGTTTTTGAATTTACATTGTTAAAGATGAAAAGTATACTTTATTTTTGGTTTCCAAAATTTTGTGATTAGTAAAATAACACACCTCTAAACCAGCAAGCAATAATTTGCTGGGAAGATTTATGTTTTCTAAGCTAATACCAGGTGAACCATACTTCTCTAATTAAACAGTATAACAACAATTAATTGATGAATTAAGTTTGTTGATATGTCTCCAATTGCTTTTACTTAGTGAAAAATCTTAGATTTTAGGAGTAGGTCGGTCATAAGTCTTGGTTTCCAATTATTTAATTATATGATTTTCACTTTTGCTCTATTTTTTCCTGCCAAATAGGTATTTTAGGGGGACTTTGTGAGAGAAGATACCGGAAACTCCTAAGAAGACTTTGTAATCCACTGATTTAACCTTTATTTTCTGAGAATTTTACTAAGATCAGATCCTTTATGATATTTGATTAAGCCCACTATCTTTGTTTTTTATTGGCTGACAACATTTCATTAATATTAGCTTTCTAAAAAGTAGGCAGCACCATAATACATATTAATTATTATATATTACTAGATAGTTAATTTAATGAATAATTTCCAGAGTGGGATCAAGACTTGAAACAAATTGAAACAAATTTTATACCAGAGATATTTATTCTTCCAGAAAAATGCATCCATAATGAACCAACTACCAATTTTTTAAAGCCACACTTAAAATTGAAGTGGTCATAGAAATATTGGGAATCATATCTATAATATTCCTGATCAGCTTCTATTCAATATTTTTATATACCATGACTATTTATATCAAAACTCTAAAGCTTCAGAAGGAGAATATCCATCAGACTCTTTAAAAGGCAGTAATGAGTTTGACTCACTATTTTGTTCATTGATATATCCTCACAAATTAGAAAAGTTCTCAATTAATATTTGGTGTAAGAATAATTCTATAGACAACATGAACTGCATGTCTAAATAATGCTCGTTAGGTCAGTAGTACACAAGCTGTGATTTGCTGACACTTAGGTTACTCCAGGTTTCTTTGGTGGGGGGACCCAAAGTAGAAATTATTTTCATAATAATACTAAGGCATTATTGTTTTCACTATGCTAACATTTTTCACTGATGTTTAAAAACAATGGAGGCTAAAATTTTGGCTGTAGTACCCACAGTGTATTTGTGGTCACTGTATTCTTCAAAGCCATGCACTCAACAGGAAAATAAAATACCAGTTTCACTTTTAAAACTCTTCTTGATAAAATAGTAATGATCATTAATTTTATTAAATATAGACCTTTTTACACATCTTTTTGAATATTCTAAATGATGAAATGGGAAGAATGTATGAAATACGTATACACTTTTCTTGTAATACCTTTGTTCTTGAAATGACTGAAAGATAAACTGGTTATTTAGATCTGGATATTTGGGAAAATTATTATATTAAAATATTTTAATAGTGCCAAAATATATCAAAAATTAATTTAAAAAGAAAATCTAGGAAAATATCCAATTACAAAAAATACCGTAGTGTATGCTGAAGATGAAATTTTATGTAAATCATGTTGAATATGTGGTAGACCACTTAAGGAAAATACATGTAACATACTCTGTATGAAATATATGAATGAGTATAGAACAAAATGCAGAATTAAAATATGGAAAATTGCATATTATTTTTATGCTCATCTTATAGAAGTATCTGTTGATATAACTTTTTTCTAGGCAATATAAAAATAAATATCTAAAAGAATTATGTTTTTAAAATTCAGCATATACTAATAATCTGTAGTGTGCAAATACATATACATAAGAAGGCTAGTTATAAATATTTTGTAGTTGTATAAATTTGGAAATAATTCATTTAAGCAGATAAGTCTGCATATAAAAATTATGAAATATGAAAACTATTCAAATATACCTAGATCTGTAAAATGAAAATATAAATGAATATGCTTCTTGACAGAGAAAGAATAATAAAAATATTTAGTAACAAATGTAGATTATAGAACAGAATGTGTTGTCATGCCAGTATTATATCTATTTAAAATTAAGGGAAATATCTATGTGTTCACACAAAACTATCTTTTTGCGTTTGGATTTAGAGTGATCTTTTTTTTCTTTTCTTTACTTACCTGTATTTCCTGATTTATTTTTTAATATACTGTATGACTATGTGTTGAGTGACATGTGTGTATGTAAGTTGAACTGAAGAATAAATGTTAAAACAGTCTCAGTGTCTCATCTTCTCAATCTCATGAATTCTAGCCAGCTGCGGAGGGAATGTAGCAGCAACAATTGTGGAGATTCTTTTGACAGATCTTTACGTACTCACGAAAATCCTTAGTTGGACTCTGTTTGGGAGGTGCCCTTCATTTTAATCACGTGATTAGCTAATGCCTTAAATGGCAAAAACTATTTTTCTTTATTTCCTAGGAGAATAGTCATCAAATGTATTGATGATGGGAGAATATTATCAAAGTGACAGATCAGCTAATCAACCATTGAGTTTTCTGAATGTTAATAGGTATTCAGTACTTTTCCATGAAAACATTGCTTTTTCTGAAATCCGGAAGGAGAATTGCCCTAAGATTGCTGAAAATTACTTGTGTTGCTAAGTATTCAGCAGAATGCAATATGAAAAGATGTAAACTACTACTTTACCCTGATGAGCATTCTGTTTTAAGGGTAATGTGACCTGCAATGATTATTTTTCCCAAATTGCACATTGATGTACATTAAATAATATAATTTCCATCAATTGCTAAGATGATCTCTGTGACATTAGATGTTGCTTAGAAAAAATTCATTATTCTACAGAAAAACTGTGTTTTTAAGGAACATTTATTCAGATATATCGTCCCCTCCCTCCTAGATAGTTTCAGCTATGTTCCGAGAAAAGAGATGAGAGACCCACTCACCCAAGCATGTGAGTAGCAATAAAGGAGAAAACCAGGTATTTATGCAAGAATATAATTATCTATTTAAAGTCAGTTTGCTTTTTCAGTGCTACTACCAACATTGAGTTGACAGCCATATATATGATCACACTTCTCAAACAAAATTATGGGAAATATGTTTAGATAGTGGACAGCATAATTGAAATTGAGGCTATCCCATCACTGTATTTTTATGGCCAATCGTCCAAATCCAGTTAACCCAAGACAATTTTCCACCCTCATTATAGATATTTTTCCAATAGTGCTTGAGTCATTTAAAAAAAAGTAATTAGGAAGAGGGATCCCCAAATATATCCCTCCTTTGTTCTTTATTTCTTTAAAAAATATATATTTAGTATGAAGTTGTTTAAATTGTGGTATCTGTTTTTGCCTTCAACATAGATAGTGTGCACACTGTGACTGTAATCTAGGTTGGACAATGATGAGGTCGCTTGGGTTAGAAAGGTTAAGGCAGATAAATATCACACTCTTGTAGTAAGTAGTACTTTCTTAGCAAGAAGCAAGGAAAAGCTGAATGACAAATAAAATGTTGAGGCATTATGTGGACTATAACCCTTCACATTCAGAGACTATTATGACAAGCTCTCATATCCTGAGGGCTTGTTTCACTCAAGAGGAAAGTAGGGAGCAGACAGATCAAAATTAAAGTTCAGTTAATTAGGTGACTACAATTTGACTAATTGGGGAACATAACTTGAGGGCAATAGATACAGAAATAGGAATAGAGGAAAGGTGATTTTCCCTGTTTAACAGTAAATTTATCATTTGAGAAAAAAATACATTCTCAAGAAAAAATATATAAAATTCCAGTGCAGATGCAGGAACAATGTTCAAGAAATGAGCAGTCTTTGTAAATAGTTATACCAAACATTGGCTCTTCTTCGAATGATTAGGAGTACATGGTAAAGTTGACAGGATATAGAGCAAGAGGATTTTAAAAAATGATTTTCTAACACGGTGAAGTCATGAGAGGCAGTAGTGCAAAGTGCATAAATATGAGAGTCAAGAAACCAGTATGCCGCTCTTCTAAGCTGTGCCACTAACTCATTCTAGGAATTTAGCCAGCAAATGTCATTTTCTTGAGCCTCAGATTCCTCCTCTACAGCATGAGATGATGGGATTAGATAACTTCTTTGACCTCTGAAACGATTTTCTTTATGGATGCCTGTATTTTGTAACTAAAATAAGAATAGTGTTTTCTCTGACTTAGCTGGTATTAACTAAAGTCACTTTTGAACTCTTTAAGAAGTACTTTTAAAGTCAAATAATTATACGGAACACTCAACATTTAATACTGTTTATATTTAATATAGTATCATCTTTGAGATTTATAGCACAGAACTACAGCATGAGGATATATGAAGGATTAAGACAGCTCTAAAAACAAGCAAATTTTGCACACAATTACTGCAATGTCTCCTTAAACTTATAAATTTAGTTTAGATTCCTCCTCTTACAACTACTATTTATAGGAAGATAAGCATTTTGTGTTTAAAATTTAAATAATCATAAACACATAAGAGTACAGCTAAAATAAATCACAAAATACATTTATTAGATACATCACATCTCTATATGTCATATTAAAGAACAGTTGGAAGATTGTGCTGTAATAGGAGATAAAAAGCTAAATAACAGCTTTCTTCTAAATTTCATAATTTATCAAAAACCTTTAAAAATATATTGATTGAAGAGTAACCAACTTTTCAAGTTATTAAGAGTATCCGATATTTAATTAATGACTGAGTAGTCTACCCTGAATAATTTTCTGAAAATTTACTTGTGATCTTTCATAAAATGAAATACAATACATATGAAGATTATTACAAATTCCAAATATTAAATTTTCCTAGTGTGTATATATATATATATTTTAATTTTGAAAGGAGAACTATGTTTTTTATAAAAGATTACAGCCCATAGGGTGGCCATTCTGATAGGCTGAGAAGCATATTTCCTAGTATATTTAAAGCTTAATTTATCAATTCAAATGCAACATTTACAAATTATAATTTATAAAGTTTTTGTAAATATTTCCATTATTATAAGAAGAGTATTAATTTCTATGCATCAGATAAAAATACAGACGTAGAAAATTCATTACACTTCAGGAACATCTTCACAAGGCAAGTTTTGCATCATTGTAAAAAGAGTTTAGTCTCTAGAGTCAGATTATTGGGCTTAACCTCAGCTCTAATATATATTACTATGTGCCATTAGATTAAGTATGTAACACCTCTGCCGCGGTTTCTTCAAGATAATAGTAGTATATGAGGCTGTATTAGTTTGCTAGGGAGGTCATTACACACTGCCACAAATTGTGTGGCTTAGAACAACATAGACTTATTGCGACAAATTTATTGTCAGTTCTAGAGGCTAGACGTCCTCAAGCAACAAGAAAAGGTTTACATTGGAAATTCTTTTCATGAAGTCATAAAATAAATGCAGTTGATTTTACAAAAGTGCCTATGTTATAATCAGTGCTAAATTAGGTGCTGAAAGAAAAGTATTTCAGCCACTTGATGGTTACTCCATTCCCTGATGCAAAAAGGAGTGACTGAAATGTTCACCAGCTTGCCATCAAATTTTCTTTCTTAAATATATTTTCCTCTAAAATGAATTGTTCACTTGTCAAAGCTCAGATGATGGCAACTCATAAGATATGAATTGCAAGAAGAGGAAAGCCATAGCCAGACTTAACACTGGTAATTCAAAAATATAGCAAATTTTTAAAAGACATAAAGTGTAAATAACATTTGACTCTATTTATTATTTATAAAAAATGCACATTAAATATCAACTTGTCCTGCAATATAAAGATAGATAACTAATTATGATTGATATAGGAATAGAATTTTAAAGAACTAATTAATACAAATAGAGGAAATATAATGAACACATGCTATGTTAGGGATGGAGGAGCTTATTTCAAGACTTAGCTTTCCCAACACACCCTGCTTGAGTTCCAACTCAAAACTGCATACCCATAGTATGCAATTTTAACCACACCAAGGGTCTTTAAAGTTTGGAGCCACAATCATATTGACAAAACTGATTAATCTTCTATAAACCAAATTCCACAATTTCATAGATATCTAAGGTAAGCAAGGAAAGATATATTATAATTTGTTTTGCTTCTAAAAAAATTATATTAATTTTATTGCAGAACTTATTTTGTTATTCCTTAGAATAGTAATTGTTAAAATATACTTTATTTCCAACATTTGTAAACCACTGTCAAAATTTGGCTCTTTCTAAGGAACATAATCTTTAGAAGGGATGTTTGATTCTATTAAAATTTTATGGTAACTTTCTTAAAAAACATAATCATAGTTTTGTTTTTTAAGAAAAATATATTTATTTTATTGTTGTTATTACCATTTGTCAGTTTTTAGAAAAGCTGAAGAGCTCTTCTTGCTGACAATACAAAGATAGATCTAAACTAATTCAGATTTTTATTGTTTTTGGTACCACTGAAATCGGGTTTTCAATAGAAGGAATAGGGTTTTATGAGTATGCTTATGACCAGATAGTCTACTGCCAATTTTGTTTTCCTTTTATGCTTCCTGGCAACTTTATTGTAATAGTTTAACAATTACTTATGTTTAGATTAAAATTGTCAGATTTGAAGTTTGTGACAATTTTACATTTTTTGAAAATGGGAATTCTCGCTTTTTATTGAAAAGGCCTGTGGGAAAATCATGGAAACAAATGTAGTCTTGAAAATTATTTCATTGATGAGTTTTTAATGACAATGTCTGATGTCTATTTGAAGGGAGTTAATCAGCGTATCTACTCTGATTGCGAAAATCAAAGGGAAAGGGCAGCAGGAGAGACACCCCCAGGACAGATGGTGCAGCTTTCAGTGTCAGAAAAAGTCATAAAGGGCTACAAAGAATAAGGCTGTGAAAATAGCATTTGTCAAAATGGGAAATACAGTATCTTTCCTTCAACGGCATGTAAAGCCATCCTTAGTAATCTGAGTGGGCAAGAATTCAGTTATAAAACAAATTAAATTCTGGTATGACATATTTCCTCCATAATCTCTTTGCCAAGGCAGGAATTGTCCTAAGAATTGGTATACAAGAACTTGGTATATTGCCCTATCTATAGAGAGCAATATGAAATTTATTCATCCCTAGATTTGCCTTGCTTGGTGGGGAGTAGGAAGTATTACTGAATAAAACTAATGCATACCAAGAAAATTTTTATAGATAAATGGCATAAAGAGTGCTTTCTGAACTGGATGTTGTTACTCAGGGAAAAAAAAAAGAATATAGGGGGCCTGTAGAATTGTCTAAACTGAAAGTTTTCCATGAAATAACCATGAATCAATCACATTTAAACATTTCAGGCAAACTAATACAATTACTTCTCATAGACATTTCAAAGAAAACTATCAAACAATAGTCCAACTATTTAGCTTCCTTCAACATTAATTCCTTCCTATGCTTGAAATTTGAGGGAAATTTAGTTTCATAGTTATACTTAGTACATTTTATAATTAAAATTAGTCAGTTCTCTTTCTAACGTACCAATTGATGGCAAAATGAGTTCAATGAGAATATAGCAGTTATCAGGAAATAATTTATTATGGATAATCAGCAATGTGAATATTATAGTGGCAGATATAAATTGTTTTAAACATTGTTGTGTGACGTTGGCTACCTCTGGCCAAAAGATAAACTTTAGTAAGTGAAAAATCATTCATAATTTTCTGTCAATATCGTTGTTGTCAATGTCTAGTTTAGAATAAAGCAAAGGCTTAGCTTATTGTCAAGTGGCAGCTTAATTTTCTGAGGCAAATCACTTAACCTCTTTACATTCAAACATCCTTATTTATAAAATTCTGGGGTTGTCTAGTGGAACTCTAAGCTGTTGCAGTTGCTAAGGACTCAAATATAAATACGGCAGATTTTGCCCTTATACTGCTCACAGACTGGGAAACAGCAGAGATGTAAACTAACAATGGCAGTTCAGTGCGTAGTCTAAGCTAAAGAGTGCGAGCAAAGAGTCATAAGAGCAAAAAGGAAGAATATTTCTAACTTTGAACAGATTTGTGCAAGAATTAATAGAGAGGAGCATCAGTGCTTCCAAATTACAAAAAGAACTGGTGATATTTTTGCCTCTAGTGACAAATTTAATTGCACATTTGCTGCACATTATAAAACCAATGAAATGAAAATTTGAAATAACTCTTTTCAGCAATGGTCATCTCAAATATACATATGAACTAATATTCCAGTCATGACTATCATGTTCTATCTTTATGGGCATAGTGCATATAATAGTACTATTAATCATAGATTTGGTTAGTTGTCTCTTAGTAGATGTTTGACAATTACGTTAGGAAAAATTAAACCATTATACAGCTAATTCATTAAAATGACTTCATTATTATGGTAAAAGCCTCAAGAATCTTGATTTTTATCAAGTATTTTATCAAGCATTTCAATTTTCAAAACCAGGAATAAATTGGTTAAATTTAATAGTTAAATTGGTAGTAATTGTAAATGTTGGATGCTAATGTAAGCATTAGATTTAAAAATTAACATTGATTGTTACTTGTTTGGAAATTCTGTTAGACTATCATCCCAAAAGTTACATTATTAATATGATGTATGTTCTAGGAGGCACCAACTCTTTGACTAGATGGAAAAATGTTGTACATTGTACTCGAGGAACTAAGGATCCTCATCATAAAAACATTCTCAAGATTGTAAGGACAAGTATTCTAACTCTGGTTAATTATTTTAGACTTTCATTCTCATTGAGCCTCTCTCACCAAATGTACTTTTGAAATAATCTTTGATGAAAGAATGAAAAGACTTTCATGAGGATCATCTCTGAAGGTCCAGCCTTGTGGCATACGGCCACATACTTTCCTCTGTTTATATTAAGCATGCAATGCTGTGTGCCTCTGGGCAAATGGCTGATACATATTTGGCAAAAGAAGCCACAGAAGGCTATAAGAATCTAAATGAATGCCCAAAGACATAAAGTGCCTTGCAGTTGGTAGGGACAGCTAAAACACCAAGAGGTGGGGGTAACACCATAAAAGACATGTGCTTGGGGAAACAGAAAGGAGTATACAAAGTAGCAGTTAAACTAGACTACAATAACATCCTTATAGGAGGTCATAAAAGCCATGAAAGCACCCTCCCAGTCAAGGCAGGAGGACCTGCTAACAACTGCAGAATGGTATAATTGTCAGGAGAGTTTGCTACCCTGCACAGATTTCTTTAGCAAAATTTAGAAAACAAAAATAGTGAATAAAAAAGCAGAGAATGATGTGTGCTGGTGCCGTAACTTTAAAACTGACCACTGCAAACTAGACAGAGATGGATAAAACATTTTTTGAATACTCGTATCACCAAGTGTTTAATCCAGTTGGAGATCTGGAAGTAAATAATTCAAATAAATAGCAGAGTTATTCAAAATTAGGTCAATTGAAAAGCGAGTCAGGACAAAGGAACAACTATGAACTTTAAACCTCTACTTTAGGCCAGGCATTCTGGCGAGCTGCCTCTGTCTACATATTCATCTATTTAGTATACACTTGTAGCTGTGTGTATGTGTGTGTATACCCACACACAAATGCAAATAGACAACTGACAAGTGCAATAATCTTGTGATACACACACACACTATGCACAGAAACGTGTTTGTGTGTGCGTTCACACTCATGGTAGCCATATTGTCTTTTAAGACCAAAGAATCCAGAATACATATTAAGGTGGAGTCAATTTTTTTCTCAGATTGTCACAAATAATGAAGTATTTATTTTGGCCCCATGTCATAGCTTCATTGTGTCTCTATCATTTTGCAAATTTGTTTATTTTGAAATTTGCAATTGTCTGTGGTTTTTCTGTCTTCCATAAAAATATATACATTCCTCAGGTACCACTTAATCTTATTCACCTCTGTATCCCACACATCTTGCTTAGTTTCTGGGAAGAGTAGACACTTGCAAATTCTTCTTGTAGTAGTAATTGGTCAAACCATTGAAATACAGAAAGAACTTCCCTGTTGTATTAGTTCCTAGGGCTGACCATAACGAAGTACTACAAAATAGTTGGCTTAAAACAACAGAAATGTATTCTCTCTGGAGGCCAGAGGTCTGAAATCAAGGTGTCAGCAGGGCCATGCTCCCTCTGAAGGCTCCCGGACAGAATCCTTCCTTGCCTCTTCCTGCTTCTGGTGGCCCCAGGCATTCCTTAGTTTGTGGCAGCTATCCCAATTTCTGCTTCCATCTTCACAAGGCTTTCTGTTTTTTCCTCTTCTAAGGACACTAGCTATTGGATTTAGGGCTCACCCTAAATCCAGGATGATTTCATCTTCAGATCATTAACTAATTACATCTGCAAAGTCTCTATTTCCAAATAAGGTCACACTTTGAGGTTCCAGGCTAACATGACTTTGGGGAGGACATTATTCAATCCACTACATTTGTAAATCAGACATCTCTATAAAACAGTCAGTAAGTGCATTATTTCTTCATCCAAATATTTATTGAGCTTACTATGAATCGGTTAAAGGAAAATACCAGTGAACCAAACAGGTGAATTCCCTGCTCTGAAGGTGATCACTTTTTATTGGAAAAGAGGAGATAAAAGCAAACATAGGAAGATAGAGAGATGGAAGGATATATAAATAGATGTAGAGATAGATGTGGCAGATATGTTTATGATATACATATATATTAAAATCATTTTATTATACCTACAGGAAATTAATTCACCATAAAGTGTCATGGGTTGCCTCCTCTGATAGTTGCAAGCAAATGGGTACTGAATAACATCTTCTGTAGTGCCCTCATGCTAAGATAAGTAGTTTCCTTATGAATAATATGGATAATCAGAAAAGGCAATTGCATTAATATGAGGATGGGGGATGATGTCGCTCTACCTTTAAAATTGTGTCAGTCTTTTAGACTGAGAAAATGCTTTTTGATTAAGTGTGCATATTTCTTTCCCATCTCATCTGCTTTTGCTCTAATCTAACTGATGCCAATCCTTTTATTTTTAATTCAAGTCTAGGTATTTCTCTACTTACTGTCAAGAGATTTAGATGAAGTATCTGTTCCTTTTGACAGAACAAACCTGTAAGAGTACTTTCCTTAGTTTGTCATGCGATATTTAATAATTCCTCCTTGAATTTAGAATTTCTTGAAATGGGCTGAAATCTAAAAATATTTCTGGCAGAAGCGGTTATACCAGACATCTTAATTATTATGTTTCCAAGGAAATGACAGGCTGTGTAAGGGAAGCTGACAAGTCTCCCTGCAGCTATGTGCTTTTTATATTGGAACTTTAGGCTATTATGAATTACCTAGGCCTGAGACTGGCATGAGCACAATGCCTCAGATTTAAACCAGCTGCCACACAATGAAGCTGGAGATTAACCCTTTCCGATTTCTCCTTTTTGCTTTATAGTGAGTGCACTTCCCAACTCTAACACCCCTAGGAGCATGCAGTTTTCTAAATGTGCAGAAAAATATCTGACTGTCTCATTCTCTTTATTGCCTTGAACCCTTGCTGTTTGTTCCCCACTGTTGGGATCATGCCTAAAGATCAAATTGAACATGAAGATGGTATAAGCTGGAGGTGAAGAGGTCTGGGGAATACAGGAGGTTGGGAGTTTTTCTGTAGGGCTGATGCTCTTGACAACTATTGTTTGATTTGAGTCCCTGCGCACTCTGCTGAATGCCATGTTTCCACATCAGGAAAGGAACTTGATCTTTGCACCTGCTGCCTCCTTAGAGGGGAGGGGAGGGGATAAGCACTAGGCGATCTTTGAGTTAAGCAGCTGACATAACGGTACTGTACAGTCAATTGAACAGAGGGAATATGTTAAACCGTTTCCTGCCGGCAAAGTATTCTGAATTGTACTGCCACACTTTTTAGCTTGTTTCCTGAATTCAAACCACTTTGCTAAGTATATTCCATTGCTAAAATCCTCAGCCAAATGTAAGTCCCGCTGCTAACAACTGAAAAGGCAGTAATTAGTAAAACTGTTGTTCTCCAAATACAGAGAAGTATCAAATGGGGCTTACTTAACGTTGTGTCATTAAACTTTAGCATTATGTGACTTATATATTTCATTCTTAAAGTGAAAATAATGTAGGTATCTTTTACAGACATGTATTTGTGAAATGCTTTGTTATCTGTTGGGAGAAAACATTGTTACATTATAAATGTTAAAAGGATTTGGAGATATCTGGACATGGGCTACAGTGTGGTTTTGTATCGAGCACTTCCTTTGTATATTACTTTGAATGTGTTTGAATGTCTTTTTTTCATAAAAAACGTAAGACAAAACAAACAAAAAATCCACACATGGTCCGTCCTGCCA
Source organism: Lepilemur ruficaudatus (assembly GCA_963574885.1). Taxonomy (NCBI): domain Eukaryota; kingdom Metazoa; phylum Chordata; class Mammalia; order Primates; family Lepilemuridae; genus Lepilemur; species Lepilemur ruficaudatus. The sequence goes on along the minus strand of CAUYRT010018272.1, from coordinate 12,451 downwards.
ACATCATGGTGCAGTTGAAAAATCAAATGAGAGGGAAAATGTGACAATGGTTGAAAGACCATACAGTGCTATAAAAATGTAAATTTTTATCACCATTTCATGGGCTTCCTTTTATCCTTAGAAATTTCTCATCCTCTTCTGGAAACACAAATGAGCAAACAGTGTACACATGAAATAATGAATGGTGTGATTTCGGTAATGAGTACCTACTTGATAAATCTAGTGGAGAAGAAGCATCTTCACTAACAATAAAACATCTCATCAGTCTCCCTGTTATGAATAAAATCCCATCAAATTCATCAGGATACTGACAGAAGCTGTTAGTAGGGTCTCCTGCCAATAGACAGCTGAGCCCTGATTGACGAGTTTGTAAAAGCCCAGCATCTACACCTCTTCTTTATTGGTTATTCCAGAAGATTTTCCCAAACAATTTATATTAAACCTTATTTTTATATTGTGTTTTATAGCTGTTTTATATTCATATATATCTCAGATATAAAGGAATATAATTTTCAAGTAAAATTATTAACAAAAACTGTATACATATAACATAATAATCAAGAATATTCTTCCTTTGCATCCACATTAATTTTTTTCATGATGTAGAGTATTTGGTTTTGTACCCAAGATAGAAGATTTTAAGTGTTTATGTCACCGATGATTTAGCAACTTACTAGAATTAATTAAATATTCTCTTATTACACAATACAAAACATGTAATAAATGATCTTAGATTACAAAAATAAGGAAAGGTTATTATGTAATATCATTTTAAAATATCTCAATTTCACTAGCTAGTTATTAAAATAAAATAAAACATACCCAGCATAGATTTTTTATCACTTTTTTGTAGATTGTAGGTTATGAAATTAGACGTTAATTTCAAAATTTAATTGTTAACTTTTGCCATGCTTGACTTGTAGCAGAGTTCCAAGTCCCTTTTCTGGGCCACTGTGCCTACTCCCCAGCTGTGATGAATGTTGAGCCCTGATGTCTCACAGAATCCTTCTTCTTTGGAGAAATACCCTTGGCAAAACAGACGCTGCCTAATCAGAGAATTGTATCCCTCCAGAGGCAGCCTACAACCAATGACTGATGAAAAGGGGGATATAAAATACAGGTTCCTTTGTATCAAGATAGGATCAATTTTGCATTGCAATTCATACCATTTAGACTCCAGCTAAGATCACATTTTTGGGTTGCTTGTTTTATGTAAACTGTTCCTTCTAACAGCAGATCTTTTGTGCCTGAATCCTTGCCTCAGTCTCTCCTTCTAGGAAACCTAATCTAAGGCAAATGGTACCAGAAATGGCCCAAAGAAGCCAATTCTAAGGCTTCTGGCATTTGGTTACTTACCAGTGAGCAAGTAACGAGAATCCCATCTCTGCACAGTGGAGCATCAATGGTTCTTAACATCTGTGGAATGTAATTGCTGAGATTTTTACACGCGGAGAATAGGACACAGACTGGCTTGTCTCTGACATTAGAGAGGTAGAGGGAAAATATTAATAATACAAGGATTGTTAATCAATTAATTAGTATTGATTCTTTAAAGGGAGAAAATTGCTAGCTTAAGCAACTAAATGCTAATTAGAAAAAAAAAGTGTGAGAGCCAAAGGCCTCTGCAGGAGCATTTAAATAGGTCTTCAAATAGTGTAGCCTAAGTGTAAACAATGTGTGGATCAGACTCAGGAGCCAATCCTAAGAGTAGCAGAAATTCAGAAAATCCCGAAATATTGGTTTTAGCAAGTGTCCAATATCAGGACCCTGAAAAGGAAGGAATGGGAAGCTTGTGATCAGATATCTACATAGACGATCTTGAGATTCTCCTGAACATTCTGGTGTACAGAAATGACCAAATCTTCCTCATTAGGAAAAAGGCATCCTCCCTCTTTCAAAATTATTTTAAACTCCCAAATGAGGCAAATGTCCTATATGTGTATGTTCCTTTTTGCATCTAAATGTTTTATTTCTTCTCCACCAATAAAAATCTATTATTATTTAAAGATTCATTTCGATCTTTGCTTTCTCAATGAAGCATTTTCTTCCATCTGCAGACAAAATAATTTTTCTTTCCCTGAATTCCTAGGAAATGTACACTTTATCATACTCAGGAACTTGCTTGGGTCCCACCTTTTAATTTTTCATAGATAATTCCTTTATGGATGCTTATTTGTAAAACTAGATCAAAACTTCCCCTAGCACTTTGAAATCTTTTCCTTTAATATACCTCACAGTGGACAGAGCAGAAAGTATATTACAGACAGAGTAGGCTTATGGCCAGAAAACATGTTTATGAAACTTTGAATGGTATATTGCATTATTGTCCTCAATTACTCCCTCTTCTTTCTTTATAGGCAGATTATACAATTCTGCTCCATTAAGATATCATTAATTCCCTTTGATTTGCATGGTCACTTTACTTTGGCCAACAAGATGTGAATAAATATGATGTATATCACATCTAAGCAGACCTTTTAGTAACACTACAGATTTTCACCAGCTCTTTAGTTTCTGTGCCTTGTACTATAACAAAGACATGTCCCAAAAGTTCTATCAGTTGGGGTAGCAGTACATGAAGACATATTTGCAGACCTGGTCCTGAACTGTATCCTAAAGCAAAGTCACAGCACATGACTGTGAAATAAAGATTTCTCTGGGTTAAGTTGCCAAGAATTTTAGACTGTTTATTTTATAGCATATCCTAGCAATATCTAATAGAACCAACTCCAGCATTTAGTACCTAAAAATCCTTGAAGAAAACATGCAACCCCCAGACGGTGCACACCACTTCTATTAGATGTATATACCCATCCCCTCCTCCCCTTCCCACCTGCCCAACACCCAATGAATGTTACTTCCATATGTGCACATAAGTGTTGATCAATTAATACCAATTTGATGGTGAGTATATGCGGTGCTTGTTTTTCCATTCCTGTGATACTTTGCTGAGAAGAATGTGCTTAAGCTCCATCCAGGATAATACAAGAGGTATTAGTTCATTATTATTTTTTGTGGCTGAGCAGAACCCCATGGTATACATATACCACATTTTCCTAATCCACTCATGTATTGATGGGCACTTGACTTGCTTCCACATCTTTGCAGTTGTGAATTGTGCTGCTATAAAACATTTGAGCACAGATATCTTTATTATAGAATGTCTTTTTTTTCTTTGGATAGATGCCCAAGTAGTGGGATTGCTGGATCATATGGTAGTTCTACTTGTAGTTCTTTGAGGTATCTCCATATTACTTTCCATAGAGGTTGTACTAGTTTGCAGATTTTTAAACCACAATTTTGTCATCTGTACATGGGTAAAGTAAGCTCCACCGTGACGGAGTCATTTAAAAATGAAGTAAATGTTTAATATACTTAAAAAAAAAACTCAAATTGTAGAACACTATGCAACTCTTATGTATTATTTAGATAGCTCTCATAACTCAATGATATTATGTGAATTTGACTTAAATTTCTTTTGAACTTTCATCAAGAGAACTATTGATGATGAATTCAATCTCATTTCTCTGTATATAACTATTTCATTTATGCCGTTTGACCTTGTCTTTTCTATAGTGAAATTTTGAAGTAGCCATATTATTAATAAATTGTTAGTGAGAAGCAATCTTGGTCATTGTTGATGGGATATCTCTGATCATTTTCATCTCACAATCTGCCTAGAATTTCCTATAGAAAAATGTCCCAAATAATATAAATAACTTTTAAGAGAATTAGACACTTAATCATGCATTTTCAATACATTTGGCGTTTTCATATATACTTTTTAATAGCACTTGTCTGTTAGCACACAATGATGAAAAAAGTTACAAGATTCACTAAAATCTATATAGTATCAAAATAAATGAGAAATCTATATAATTAATGTTCAAATCTATTTATTGACAGCAGAAAATTTTAAAGTTATTGTGGCAAACGTACTGATAATTTGTTATTAATTTTTATAGGCGATTCCTTCTCTCAGATTTAGATTTTTAAATTACATATTAAATACAACTTGCAGTTAGCTGAGATTACACCAACGTCTTCGGTGTCATTTATTCAAGAGATGACCTATTACACATTTTGGTAAATAACCAGTTGATCCCTGTGATATTTTTTTAATCTTAGGCAGCTTAAAAATCTAAGGCCAAGAAGAAAGCATTATTAAAAACATTCACCTTGCAAAGTAAGGATATCCAATATCTTAATAAAAGAGGGGCAGTGCCACATTGCAGTTTTTAATCATGAGGTTAAGAGTTTAACAATTTGTAAACAGCATAATAAATCAATTTACAAACTTATGTAACATTTAAAAATTTCCCAAGAAAGTGTTTATATCTAATGTAACTATCCCTGTTTGTTCTTGTCAGCAGGGACATATAACCCACTGAGTGTATATTAAGTACAGATGTTGCTCTACAATGTACAATGAGTGAGAGAGAAACATGCCCTCCATCACTATAGATACGATTTAATTGGCTTGATAAACCAGTTTTTATTTTGAATGTCTTAGGAATTCTTAAAGTTTCAGCAATCTTATTCAGTAAGACTGGTATATAATCTTTTAATTCATTTTACTTGCATTTAGTTTACATAACAAGATGAAACAAAATTTAATGTTCCTCTATATTCATACATATATGAAGGCTATGAAATGCGTGTACATATAGAGATTTAATTCCCTTTTAAGAATTAAAAATAACACATCTTGCCTATTGTGAAAGAGAATAAATCTGAATGATTCATCAATTCAATGACAAATATCAATTACTCACTTCTATGGTGAGGTACACTGATAAGCATGTTGCCAAAGAGCTGTCAATTAATGAAACTTATAGAAAGCTGTTTGAAGCAATATTCATCATAGTACAATATATTTGATCACTCATAATTCTTTTTAAAAATATAGATTAAAGTCACATATTACATCTAGTATGCCTGTATTTTGGTTTTAGGGTCCCAGGAATTTAGGTGATTCAAAAATACATGAAAGGTTCAGAAACATTTTGGTGATTTATAACACCCAGAGATGCCAATTCAGAAAATGGAAGAAAGAGCCTGAATATCTACATTTCTAACAATGCCTTGGTAATATTAACACTGGCAATTGATGGAATGCACTTTGTTTATGAGGCTTAGCACAAGAAAGATTTCTGTAAACTCTGAAAAGGATTTGGTATCTTCCTACTTTATCTTGTCCTATCTAATTTTCCCTTGATATCGTCATATCTTAAAAAGGCCACAGAGTTCTAACAATTTGGAATTGAAAACCTGATACAAATTTTGAAGAGTCTTACTTTATTAGCAAAAAAAAAAAAAAAAATAGAAGTAATGCAGAAAGTCTGACCACAAATTTTGGCACAACACTTCATTTACTTTCTGGATAGAGAGCTGAGATCCAGAAACAGTGCTCCTCTTTCAGCAGTTTTGTTATTGGCCTGTGATTCGGAAATTTATCATCAAAATCAACATTTAAGGTGAGTTTATTCCCATGAATCTGCCATGACATATTAGAGATACTAATGATAATCTTGCTCCAACTTCTTTATTTTAAAGATAAAAAATAGACAGAATTTTAAATTATTCAGTGAGGCACAGCCTTACTCTTATGTAATAAACTTAACCTACAATCTACTCAGAAAAGAAATATTTTTATTCTGAAAAAAATATTTTATTTTATACTTTGGAAATAACTTTTTTGGTTCCCAAAATCAACTAGATTTTCTTCACTTTTTCGAGTATCATGATGATTCTAAATGTATTTGCTGGAAGTATTACCAATTAATCTCTCAGTTAGCTTAGTTTCATAATGAACTACTCTAAAAAGTAAGTGGCTTTACACACTAAATGTTTATTAATCATTATGTATGTAAGCAATTTTGCCTGGGCTCAGTTGTACTGCTGGTCTGTGCCAGGCTCAGATGTTCTTAGCCTGGCTCACTCTTACACCTGAAATCAGTTTCTAGTTTATCTAGAGGCTGGCTGAAGGCCCATTAGAACACACCCATTCTTGAGGCCTCTTCTCTCCAATAGGCTAGCTTGGTCTCATTCACATGTGTTTACAGAATTCCCAAGAACAGAAAGAGAGCAAACCTCAGAGCAATGTGTTTTGCAAGGCTCTGCTTACATCATGTTTGTCAATGTCCCATTGCCCAAAATACATCTCAAAGCCAGGTTCACAGATTGAAAAAATAGATTCCACTCCTTGATGAGAGGATTTTCAATATTACTGTGCAAGGTTGCAAATACAGGCTGGTGAGATTTTTTTGACTATTTTTACAAGATACCAAAGCTAGATTAACTCAGTTATTTATGTTGCTATTTATATCTGTGGTTCCCAACCAAGGCTGTGAACCAATACTAGTCCGTGGCCTGTTAGCAAGTGGGCTGCACAGCAGGAGATGAGCGGCTGGCTAGCAAGCAAAGCTTCATTGTATTTATAGCCACTTCCCATCACTCCCATTATGTCATAAGCTCTGCCTCCTGTCACAACAGCCACAGCATTAGATTCTCATAGGAGCACAAACTCTACTGTAAACTGCACATGCACATGCAAGGGATCTAGGTTGCACACTCCTTATGAGAATCTAATGCCTGATGATCTCAGGTGGAGCTGAGGTGGTGATGCTAGCACTGGGGAGCTGTTGCAAATACAGATTATCATTAGCAGAGAGGTTTGACTGCACAATGAATGTAATGCTCTTGAATTATCCCAAAACCATCCCCCTGCCTCCTGCCATCCATGGAAAAATTGTCTTCCATGAAACTGGTCCCTGGTGCTAAAAAGGTTGGAGACCACTGGCTTACATGTTCAAGTATTTCACTGAAAGTCTTTTGAGAACCTATATTCAGTAATGTGGATGCATCATATTTTTTGCAGGTTGCTCACTCATTAGTTTGTTCCCCTTCTGATAATCCCAGTTTTTGAAGTTGAATATTTAGCCCATTAACATTTATTCTAATTACTTGTATATTTGTATTTATATCTACCATACTAAAGTTTGTAAGGGCAAGAGAAGAAATGGAGTTGCTAGAGCCTGGAGTCATCAAATTCAGGCTGTCCAATGTATAGCCTTAGTGGGATGTAACAACAGGCAGGAAAGATTGGAAAAGGAGCAATATACCCAATCATTATTCTCCTAACCTCAGATATGATGCCAATGCCACCCAATAGACAAAGCTAACAAAAAGTAAAAAGGCACGAATGCCCATGCAATGTCAGCCCTCTGGAGTAAAGAATAGGACAAAGCAAGAAAATTGATCTATTCTGAATATGTAGATCTATTCTGAATATATTAGTAAACAGCACTAAACTCATAAACTCATTTGCCATTGTTTCAACGGTTATCACAGAGGTTAAAACATAAATTTCAACTTATTTTGATCTAATGTTATCCACAATTGTTCTTCTCCTAAGAGTATTTTAATTTGTTTTTGACCTACATCTAATCCAACTCAATTTCATCTATCATCAAACAACTTTTGTTTATTGTTTTATTTACCTGATTTTGTTCTATTTTTCTTGTTGAACTTGCGTATTGATTGCAATTTTTCAGATTTGAAACTTGGTGTTTCCTACTTTTTTTTTCATTGCTTTTTTTCATTTCATTCCTGGTGGTTACACACAGGCATTTCTACCCAAACTTTTGGAATTCAAACACTGGATAATCCAATTTATTCAGTCATCAACTATCATCAACTACTCTCTCCCAGAACCCCGTCCTGTAAAGAGAGATGCAAACTAGACAGAGATAAGAAAAAGAAAGCAAGCAAGGTGAGCAAATTTGTCAAGCTACTTACAAGCCATAAATAACTGGCAAAAAGCATTGTTTTTACACTTTTTTGGGCTAGGTGAGAACTAAATGAGAAAAAGATAGAGGTAAGCAAATCATTTAGCACAGTGCTTAGCACATGCAAGTACTCAATAAATAGTCATTTTAACTTTCTGTGGAATTATGCACTGCATTAGGGAAAAATTCCCATTCATATTTCTTTGCTTGTGCTAAGATTCTCCCTGACTAGAACTGGTATATTTTAGAAACTCTAAAATTGATCTATAGCAATGAATAAACTTGGGGATTCATCTAGTCAAATCTGTTTTAATCACTTTTAATTTATTTAGTTATTAAGTTAACCTCAAATGAAGTAGAATTAAAGTAATTATGGAGCACAAATGATAATATAAATATACCTATTGCATATATATTATATATGTGTGTATAAAAGTATACATGTATACTACTTTCTCTTATTTGTGTCCATCTATGAGATAGTGTTTCACACATATTATTATGCTTATATTCCTCATGCTTTTTAAGCTATTAAAAATTCCCTTGGCCACTGTCAGGTTGTATAATGATTGAACTTTTAATAGATATTTAATTTGTAGTTCTAATAATAGGTCTTAAACGATGTAAAATATGTGTATGAAGACTTACAAGGTACAAAATAGGTATGCCATTAAGATTTTATAATGTCTTCTCCTGGGGATAAGTTCAGAAAAATTTTAATATTCAGGGTTTTTTTTCTTTAAAACAGATTTTTAAAGTGTGTCAAACTGCTATTGTTTCTTCCACTTTATTATAGAACACAGAATACAGTACTAAAATACACAGTACAGTGGAACCAAGGTCTGGTTTGTTTTGTACATATATGAGTTGACTCTTCTATGATAGAGACATTCAATATCCACCTTCATTTTGATTTTTCTGTCTTTTGAATTAAATGTCTCATTTCTCATTACTTTATCTATTTCAGGTTGTGAGCTCTGATTCACAATTACCAAACTGATTCACCATGTGAACATAAAAAGTCGATTTGCAAAGTAAACAGAAATTCTTGCACGGATATTGTATCATGTGTTAGAAGGTAGTCTAGAATTCTTAGATTATCTACAGAGAAAATTTATTTCAGAATATAAAACTGGGAAAATATTATGTACTATTTGTTGATTACAAATAACAATAACAATAAGAGAGGGGTTATCTTTAGTTACACTGTCATCAGTTTTTTTGTAACTGATCACTAATGGAAACTTCATGACAATCATTAGATATTTTGCTGTTTTACTGTCTTAATGTAATGAGAGAGACATTCTTGCTAAGAATTATTTCCCCCAAAGCTAAAAATTATTACAACTCTGCAATAATTTGATGGATTCAGTGAAGTGTGGAGGTAAAAATTTCTGGGTTCTTGTCCTAACTCTGTCATTCACTATGTTTGTAATTTCAGTCAAGTCACTTTATAAGCTTCAATTTTTTAGATTTGTAAAATTATATAAATTTATGTAAATGTTATGTAAATTTACTTTAGTAATGACCTCATGAGCTTTTTGGGGGGAATCAAATGAGGTAATGTATATAAAACCACTTTGTATATAATAAAATTATCTAATGAGTTTAGCTATTTATTACTATTGTGTGAGCATTATAAAATTATAGTATATCACATTTTAAAACATGCTAATGAACCCTAATTCAATACAGTTACAAAAAGCATTATCATTAATAAATGAATTGGTTTCTGTCTATTAAGGAAATCTACCATATGTCTAGTACTGTAGCTACTATTTCTCAGGCCCTTTTATTTTGTAAATTAATGTTTAGAAAGCTTGTTTGGTAAATTATATTACTATACATTTTGAGATGAAAGAAACTGAGAGTCAGAGAGATGACAAGTAGTTTGCCCAAGGGATCCAACTAATAAGATCCAAAGCCTAGATTTAAATTCCTGTCTCTTTGATTTTGAAGTCTTAAAAAAGTCTTGAGATACCCACTTGTCTCACACTAATTTATTAATCAGTATGGAAGAAATAATCATATACAACCTACTAAAGATAAACATTAAGATATTGAAATTTATTCATGAATTAGGCATCATTCATAGTTCAGGAAAGTGCACATGCACACATTCTATATGTATGAAGAATCATCATCTCTTTGCAAAATATGCTCTCTTTAATATGGAATCACTATTTTGCTTGGACATAAAGTCAATATGCATAAATTTACTTGGGGAAAGGCTAGTTCAGGTCAAGAAACCCCAATATCCTTAAGCTAATTATTCATTTGTTCCACTAACAGCACTAATGGGTAGTGATATCTTATAAACTACCTATAAATCCATATCTATTAGTCTCTGTGTCAATAGTTTTCCTCACAACTTCTCAAAGATATATTTATAGTTATGAGGACATTTTGTATGCCTAATAAGCATGATCAAATATAAGAATATTGCATTTGGTTATTTTGCTTCCTTGTTTCAAATCAAGTAATGTATGCAAAATACATGTTTTAGCTCTCCCCCTTACCCAAGCCTAAAACGATGCCTCAAATAATTCAGAATCTTATTCTATTCTTGGATATAAGCCCATTTTTTTATTCATCTTTTAGTTTCCACATATTGGATGGGTGAGGATACATTGTGGCCAGGTTTATGGATGAGTTAAAAGATGAGTAAATGCGGGTTGTACTTTGAAAAAATGATGAATCACATCAGATGTGATGAGAGCCACAGGAGAGGATTATGGTAAAGATTAGGGAAAAGATGTGGTAATGCTAATGATATTGCAGATTCAAAGATGCAATAAAGGTGTTGCTGAGCAACCTTGATGTAAGTAAAAACCATTTCCTTTTAAGTAGTCAAGTTGCCTTTATTTTAATGCAAGCATATCAAGAATGATTCAAAATTCCTTATTTATAAAGCAATAATACATTTTTGTCATTTTAAGCTAACAGTTTCAGAATCACTTAAGACTTACTGAGTTTCCTAACATGTACCAGATATTTTTACATCTAATTAGATAAATCCTCATAATGGGCCTAGTGAGCTATAAGTAATAACCATACTTTGCAGATGAGGAGGTAATATCAGTTGTTTAAAGTAGTGCATTTTAAAAAGTGGCTGACTCAAGGCTGATTACTCAATATCCAATATTCCCTTAAGTATGCTCCACCTTTGAGGACATTTTTCTATTATTATTGAAATGTCCTCATTAATTTTGATGGAAATTTGGTTTTGTAAGATCTAACATGGAATCCGATGATTTCTGCTGCTCTTTTACTCTCGCACCAGCATATAGCAGCATCTCCCTGAATTATCAGCTTTCCAGTGTCTCATATACATGTTGCTGGAATAAATTTAAAAAATCATTTAAAAGCATTCACACAAGCTACACTCTATTATCTTTGTATTCAAATCCAAGATCCAGTCTAGTAATGCTTTAATTACCTGGTTATGGATTGCCCCCTTTACAGATCTTCTGTTACGTGATTATATCTCTGGCTAGCTTCAGTAATATTCTCTTGGTGGGCTCAGTATTTGTGTTAAATATCTTATTATAATGTTAATCTCATTTATCTACTGACTTTTCCTTTATTGAAGGTAACCCAGAGCAAGTTCTATTGCTAACATACACATAAATTGAAAATAAATCAAGCCAGAGACATGAGTTATGAGCAGAAAATAATATTACTTCATAGAAACTTAGGGTATCAAGGGATATTGAGGGTTATGTATTCCAAAACAAAACTCCTCTCCATGACCTCCCTGGCAGGGGACCATTATAGGTTTTCTCTTTGAAGGATGTCTCTTTTATTCCACAGTAGGATGAGGCAATTTCAAAAAGCAACAATCTATTAACTGTGCTAGAGAGCTTGACTTCTAAAATATACAATCCCTGCTCTCTAAATTCTATGCCACTCCTGGTAGAAATGTGGCAAATATGGCTTTGTAGATTTCTGTGGACAGCTTCCCTTGAAGAGATTAAACCATTGTTCAATCATGTCTCTATATCCTCTGAAAATGAACACATGCTTCTGAATTGATCTTCAGTCAGTCATGCACTTTCTAGTCTCTTCTACCTTAAAAACGTGTGACCTTCCCAGCATATAGTAATGTATCTTTCACATGCCATGTATTATAAGAAAAGTATGCATTCAGAGCAGACTTTTAAATGTATGAGAACTAAATCAGCTTATTTTCATAAAATCTTTATGCCTTAGTAAATTTAAAAATAAATATATGTTTTTGAATATATAGAAAAGTATTGTGAAAATTATGAGATTATATAAGATATTGTATTTTTGATATTTTCCTTATTTTTTATAGTATAATGCAGCAGTCTTCAACCTTTTTGGCACCAGGGACCAGTTTCATGGAAGACAATTTTTCCATGGACCAGGGTTGGGGGATAGATTTGAGATGATTCAAGTACATTTATTGTGCACTTTACTCCTATTATTATTACATTATAACACATAATGAAATAATTATACAACTCAGCATAATGCAGAATCAGTAGGAACCCTGAGTTTGTTTTCCTGCAACGAGATGGTCTCATCAGGGGGTGATGGGAGACAGTCACACCCGAGGTGTGTTGCTTATGTGCAGTCTACCTCATCATCTTGTTTTGGTTGCAGTCACTGCAGAAAATACTGCTTCACAAAGACAG
>CAUYRT010018270.1:0-28212 GCA_963574885.1 Lepilemur ruficaudatus | reverse complement strand
AAGGTGGCTTCCAAGGAGACCCCTCCTGTTAATTCCTTGCTCTGCAAAGGTGCCTCCGAGCCCTGCAGTGACCACGTCCAGGGAGGCCTCCAGCCTGACCACGTCCTCCGCCAGGAGTGCTGTCTCCCTTTCTATCTGTGGAGCGCCAATCCCATGGTGCGAAGGGAGACAGGCCTCAGCCGTGAGGGTGCAGACGGTTGTGGATTTGGTGAGAAGGCGCCGTCTGGAAGGCTCGTGACAAAGGCTCTGCTCTTGGTCCCCAAAAGGCCTTGGCCCGGGGCGCCCATCTGCCCTTGCCGAGACCGGCTACAGCAGGAATCCTGACGGGGTTTAGAGAGTCCCCAGCCCCATATGTGACCATGTTCCTCACCTCCGCCTGCCCTCAGCAAGGGTCCCGCCAGGTCAGCTCGGTCAGACGCCCGGCCTGGCGAGTCCTCCTGGCCTGTCCCACCACGGTGGGCTCCCGGGGGCTTGGCTGTGCCGGGGGGAGCCCACCTTGCCGCCCTGTGATAATCCCGATCCCGTCACTACAGCCGGAGCAGCCAGTTCCTTCCGTTCTGGCTGGGGCAGCTGGGTTTTCCCCAAGGCCCCTGGGGAGCCGTCCACCCACCTGCCCAGAAGGAAGCCCCCTCTGAGCGAGTGCAGAGTCGCCAGGAGGTCCGAGAGGTGCTGCCCGGCCACGCGCCACCCGCCCACCCACCGGCGAAGGAGACTAATTCCCTCCCTGCCACGTTGGCGGAAAGAGTAAGTGAGGAGGCGGTCGAGGAAGAGGAAATCAATGTGGTTGTCGTTTCAGAGTGATCCCATGACCCTGGTGCGGAAAGAAGGACTAGAAGGCGTTTAAGCTGCAGCGCACCCTCTGAGCAGCTCCAGCCGGGCGGAGGGGGCGTCGGGGCCACCCACAGCACAGAACAAGCCAGCGCGTGGAAGGAGCAGGCACACGCACATGGGGGTGACGAAACCACGACAGTCCGCCCGGAGTTAGAGGGACCGTCTGACGTTGGGGGGTGTCCTGCTCGGGCTGGGGATCCCGGCTACAGTGCTGAGGAGGAGAAGTGGGGGACCTGTGCTGCACAGTCAGACCCTGCCCCTGAGACCTGGGGGTGGCCGAGACACAGAAGGATGCCCCGACCTCTGCAGCCCAACTCTGGGGGCTCGGAGTGCTCCCCTCGCTTGGGGCTTGCCCAGCTGGCCAGAGCAAGGGTGGCCCGGGCAAAGGATACACCCCATACCATGTCCCTGTTTGCAGGGAGCAGGCACCATCCCTGGAGCTGGAGAGGGCCGCGGGTGCCAGCAAAAGCTTCTGCACCCTCGTGGGCTTGCCCCAGCGGGGAGGTGCCCTGTGGGTCGGGGTGAGGGGGAGCAGAGCTCCATGGGCTGGTGGGCACAGTGGCCAGGACAGACACCAGATGGGGATGCCAGGACGTGTGCGTGGGGTGTCGGGCGCTGTCCTGACCCTGGGCAGCCTGGGTGCCTGCCCAGCCCCATCCCTCATCCCAGGCTGGCGCCGCCCCTCTGCTCTGAGCCCGCTCCCTCCCCTCTCCCGAATACCAATCAGTCACTCCTTCCTGTGCCCCTCCCCGGCCCTCCCCCTCCCGTACCAGGCCCTCTGGGGGAGCTCGCGCAGTGGCCTCTCTGGGCCCACAGTGGGTCCTGTCACTAGCACTGCTGGGCAGTGGTGCCACCCTCAGCTCAGACAGCAGGACAGGATGACCCGAGGTCTACGTGGGAGTGTTGTGTGGACCCCCCCGAGGGGGCACCTGGGACTCTGGGACCTCAGGTCCTGGGGATCCACGAAGCCACCAGCTTCTCCAGCTGATGTCAGCTCAGGACGAGGATGGCAAAGTGGTCCCCTCCCGCGTGCCAGGGCGATGGGTCACTGTGGCGTCCACACTGGGCAGGGAGCAGGCAGAGCAGGGGAGATGCAGGGGCCCTCAAAGGTCTGGAAGGGCCCTGGGCTCTGCGGTGGGTGCTGCTGGGGGTCAGCCCTGCCCGGCCACCCTCCCAGGGTCTGGGCGTGACCTCGGGGGCTCCTGGAGGTCAGGAATCCCGTAAGGTTCCTCCTTGGACCCCAATCCAGAGCCTGCTCAGCACACGAGCGCCATGGTGAAAATGGGCACAGGTGCACACTAACGTGCACACTAACAACACACACACATCCAAACACACCATGTACACTCACATGCACACGTATGTGCATACACTCTCACACACACACCAAACATGCCATGCACACACACACGCCATACACAGCATGCACACTCACACACACACACGTGCATACACACTGATGCACACTCACACACCAAACACACCAAAGACGCCATGTACACTCACATGCACACATATGTGCATACACTCTCAAACTCACACACCAAACATGCCATGCACACACACATGCCATACACAGCATGCACATACACTCACATGCACACACCAAACATGCCATGCACACACACACACCATGCACATACACTCACACACGTGCATACACACTGATACACACTCTCACACACCAAACACACCAAACACCATGCACACTCACATGCACACATGTGCACTCACACCAAACACACCATGCACACACAATCATATATACACACCAAACACACCATATACATATACTCCCACACATACTTATGTGTATACACTCACATAGACACACCAAACAAACCAAGCACACACACACTTTCACACTCTCTCACACACACCAAACACACTATGTACATATACTCACATGCACATATGTGCACACTCACACCAAACATACCATGTACATACACCCACACACACACTTACACGTATACACTCACACACACCAAATACACCATGTACATATACTCACATGCACACATTTGTACATATACACTCTCACACAAGACACAATCACATGCACATGTATGTGCACACACTATGCACACACGCACAGATGTGCACACACCAAACACACCATGCACACACACACATATGTGCACACACACTTTCCCACACACACTCTATGCCAGGCCCCTGCTTCCCGCTGCTGTGCCAGGCTGTCCCCGCACACAGCCGCCCCAACCTGCACTGGCCAGTCCAGGACCAGCCACAGGGGGACCCCATGGGCACCGGTGACACTGGCTGCAGGACCGTACAGGAGCCTGTGCCTCCCGGAGCCTCCAGACAGGCGGGTGCAGCCCCCTCCCGTCCAGCAGGCAGCCGCGCCGTCCCTGCTTTGGGACCCGGCAGCTGAGGCCCAGAGAAGCAGCCGTGCAAGCGGCAGAGCTCAGCCCAGAGGGACAGCCAGAAACCTGCACCGCACAGGGCGCCGGGCAGTTCTGCACGACGGGAGTGCGCCGGCGAGGGGCTAGTGCCCGGTCACCCCTGAGGGCGCCGCGGGGAGGGAGCGTTCTGCTGGGGTCAGGACCGTCTGTGCGCCAGCGTGTCACATGCTATGTCACCCTCCAACTCTGGTGACGCCTCCTGAGTGCAGCAAGATTCCTTGTGCTACAAGTGGGGAAACTGAGGCTCAGAGAGGCACCAAGGCTTGGCCCAGGCCATCCCCACAAAGTGCCACGGGGCTCGGCGTCTGGGCAGGCCTGTGTGGCTTCACTCCGCTCCTGACCACGCCGCCAGTCCCAGCTGGAGATCACCGAGACCCACAGCACCCCTCCAGACGGCAGGGCGGGTCCCCCAGAGCAAGGCACCCTGAGGGAGCGTGGCCTCTGCTGCTCCCACCGTGGCAGCCCTGGCTTCGAGCAAGGCCGTCCCGGTGGGGCTGCCAGGCGTGGCCAGTGGGCGGCTCTGGGCAGAGACAGGGTCCACGGGAGGCCAAAGGGGACTCACCTGCATCCTCTCCCTCGGCCGGTGGCCCGGCTGGCCCAGGGCCGTGTGGGCATCACAGCGCAGGGCGAGGCTGGGATCCCGCTCGTCTCTGGGCATTGGCAGCCTGCAAAGGGCTCTTTGCACATGCAGCCCCTCCAGAGACCCAGGGAGGCGTGACAATCCGTCGTCCCATTGGCAGGTAGGGAGCTGAGGACAGCTGTGCAGTCAGCAAAGAACAGGGCCCCAGGGCATCGGGCCCCCGCTGGCTCTCTTTTCAGATAGGGCCGGGGCACATCCCGCCACCCCGAGTTGAGTCGGGCAGTGACCTGCTTCAGTCTGTGCGCCAGGAGCAGAGGCGCCTTCGTGGCCAGTGCTGGGTTCCCGGTGTCACCCCCACTGAGCAACTCCCCGGGAGACGCCCTTGCCAGCCTGCACGAGCTCATGGCACGAGGAAAGGCCCGGGTCCACCCCTCTGCGGGCAGCCTGCGAGCACGGGCTGCTGCCACACAGCACGACCTCAGCTCCCCCGACCCTGCACACCGACCCTGGCTCCGTGCAGCTCGGGGGCTCCTTCTGAAAGAGGAAGAAAGAGTCGTGGCCCTGTCCTGGCCATGATGCCCCATCCTGTCTGAGTCTGCACTGACCACAGGGCCCAGGGCAGCTCACCAGGCCACGCCTGCCTGAGGAGTCGGGCACCCAGGCTCTGCCTGAGAGGGGAAGGAGCCAGCTGGGTCTTGTGGCAGCCACAGCCCTGCCACCTGCTGCCTTCCCGCCCAGGACAAGCCAGGTCTTTGCAGGAGGTCCTGTCTCTGCCTCCACGGCTCCAAAGACCAGTGACGTCTCCTTGAGCTGAAGCACAGGCCGTCGGACAGCTGGGGCCTCCCACCCCCGCAACTGTCCAGGTCGGTGTTTTGTAACAAGCAGCTGGAAAGTGACTGGTGTTACTGACCCCGCCCGGGTGGGCTCTGGACGCACCAATGGCCTGAACGCCACACCCTGCTCTGTGCGGAGTTGAGACTCCTTTGCAAAGGGGCCCTTAGCCACGGGTCTCCGGTGGGGCCCTGGGCGGGGCTGCTTCTCTGTGTCCAGGGCATGCGTGGGCCCAGCAGCCTCCCCTCTGGCTGCCGGATCTCCCCGCCGGGCATAGGGGAAACCAGAGTGAGACGCCTTTTGCATCTCACGTGGCTTGTGCGTGTGACCGACAATGGACCCAGGATGTGGCCCTGTGGGGGGAGGGTGTGGGGTGTTCGGGGGACGACAGACACCCCTGCGGTGCTGCAGCCGGCGCTGTCCCCTCGCCCGGGGCCATCCTTGTGGGTGGAGAAAAACCTAGCGGGTTCACGGACTGCGCGCAGTCCACGCACAGGCGTGGCCGGCAGAGCCGCGAGGGCCTCCGGCGCTGTGTCCGTGTCCAGGGACAACATCTCCGTCTGTTCCGAGCCAGGGGCCCCCGCGCCGGCTGCAGCCCCTCGCCCAGGACACCACGGCCAGGGAACAGAAGCCATGCTTATCAAAGGATTTTTTTCTTTATTTTCATAATTTAGCTGAATCAACACAAAATTGAATACTGTAAAACAGGAAAAAAAAAAATATGCCGTAACATCTTAAATCTCCCGGGCTCTGCCCTCAAAGGTGTCTGTACGCACGTCCAAAAGAAACAGGCGATCGGCGGGGGCTGGTGGGGCCGCGGCCCCGGGACCCCGCCTGCTCTGGGCGCAGCCGCCGCCTCCCCGACGGACCCCGGTCGCGGCCGCTCTCAGTCCAGGACACAAACACCTCTGGGTCGTGACGGAGAGGAAGAGACGTCCTCGCGGGTCTTGAATAAATGGAGTTCCTTCCTGCATCTGTAGTCTATGGTAGCCGGAACGGCATCTATATAGTTATTTTTTTTTAAACCTTTTTTGTTTTTTAGTAGCATAGAACTAGCATAATATCATGTTAATTGGACTCTTAGGTAGTATACTGCAGCGGGAACGCGGGGGAATGAGGGGCCCGGCGTGGGGCTGCCGGGGACAGACCCAGGTCACCCCGCGCTCACGGGCCCCGTCCCGGCCTCGGCCACCCCGCTCGCTCCCCCGACCTCCGACGTGAAGACAGAGGACGTCTGAGAACGAGGGGCGAGGGCGGCAGACTGGCCTCGAGATCCACAGGTGGCGAAGAGTCAGAAACGGGGGCACAAAACCCGCTGGAAGAGGCGCGGCCAAAATACCGCACACTCAACGCTCACCGACACGCAGACCAACGTGGGGGACCAACAAACCATCCCAGAGGGACGAGGGACCCGGCTTCCCCAGGCGCCGGGGGATGTGTCGGGAGACCCCGGCGCCGTGGGCCTCGGCACGCTTGTCCCCGGGGTCCCGCCGCTCCTCCGCCCGGCGCCCCAGGCCCAGGGCCGCCCTCCCCCCGCGCCCGGCCCCGCGAGTCTCAGGAACACACGGGGTTCGGCGGGCTCTCGGGACAGCTGATTGTTAAATAGGATTTTCTACAAATATACAACATATAAAAACTGTTAAATATATAACTTTTAGGCTTTGCAAAATACATTTAATGATCTCTTTCAAACAAGTGTTACTTCAGTTTCCTTTAATTTGCTTTCTGGAGCTAAATGGCGTATCGGATGCGGCGGCGTCACGGGAGACCCAACATGCTCTTGGCAAAGACGGGATTATCCAACTATCAAAAATGGAGCTGCTGAAGAGGCATGTTTACTGGTTAAACAGAAAGTGATTTTAGTACGGTAGAGTCGGTCTAAGTACAGAGGAATACAGCGGTCTGTGCTCCCGGGGGGCCCGCGGCGTCCGCGTGGCCGGGCCCGTCGCCGGCAGGTGCGCCGTGGCCTCGCTCCGGCCGGAGCCCGTCCTTCCAGGCGGCGCGGGCGCGTTCCCGGGGCGCAGGCCTGTGCCGCGGCCGCCCTCTCCGCTGCGCCGGGGCCGCCGACATGTCTCTGCCACGTGCCCCCCGCCCCCACGGACCCCGGGACTCTGACAGTCAGGGCGCGTCCATGGCAGAATGGACTTTGCTCTTTGGTCTATCGAGTGTACCGAAAGTATAAGAAAATAAAAGCGATTCGGACAGTCTGGGCACAGGAAGAGGCGGCCTCCGCACCTGACAGTCCCCCCGGGCCGGGCGTCGTGGCTAAGGCTGGCCGGGCTGTGGCCTCCTCGTCCTCGTCCTCGTCCTCGAGCAGGGCCGACGCCAGGGCCGGCGGGGGGTGGGCGCAGCCGGGCTCCCTCGGACGGGTATTGCTGATGCCTGGCGCCGCCCACCCGTGTGTCCGAGTCCCGACCTCCTCGCTTCCTCCGGACGGGCCGGGGCGCAGAACGCCGAGGACGAGGCTATCCTTGGCGGGCCGCGGGGAGCGGAGCGGGCGACGGCCGGGAACGGGTGGAGTCCACGGCGGGCGGAGGCCTGTGGCTGAACGTGGACTCTCCAGGGAGCCACGGCCACTCCCGGGGGCCCCTCGGGGGCTGTGTTTGTCAGGAGACCTGAGGAGCAAGGAGAAGAGAGAGTCAGCCTCGTGCAGACACCACCACCAGGGCCACCGAGGCCACCCACGTTTGTCTGCGACCGTGGCCTACCGTCCCGCTCGGCCCAGCTTCTGCTCCTGTGGATACCGTGTCAGACACGGCGAAGTTTCATTTCTGTGTAGTGAGCACCACCAGTTTCCAAGTGGATCCCCCACTGCTAAAAACAATATTCACTGCACACATTGTAGTCGCTTGTATAGTCACAATTTTTCAACGGCTCCAGATTCATCTAGAATGTCTCGAGACCGGATCAGGCACTAGCAGTCCCATCTTCTGTCTGGGGCCCCTGGGTGGGGGAGGAGCCCCAGGGCCACGTGACGAGGGGCTCGCTGCCGCCAGCCCCAGGACCCCGCTGCGGGCGCTCAGAGGACCCCGACTCTTTACAGCAGACCGAGGGACAGCGGCGTGGCCTCTGCTGCGCAAGGCGTGGGACCCCAGGTGCAGCCTGACCCACCCCCCAGTGCTCTCAGCACGGCTGTGCCGGTCCCCACAGTGCTGCCGCCCCCTGCGCCGGCCACGGCACGCCATCAGGGTGACCCACTTCCAGGGTTCCACAGAACGGCCCCTCCACGCACGCCCACGAGCAGAGCTGCACAGGACGCGGGGTGAGCCTCAGCACCGTGCGCTGTGTGCACACGCAGGTGGCCCAGAGGGACGGCGTGGGGGCTGTGTCCATGGGGAGGGCCCTGGCACGTGCTCCCCGTCCTTCCCAGGTGTGGCTCAGGCCACCTCGCTGACCCTCAGTGAGTCTGCCCGCCGGGGAACTGGAGGCCTCCGTGGTCACTCTGCTCCTGGGGCCACAGCAGAGCTGAGATGGGTGCTGGGTTGGCCACCTTTGCCTGCAGGGTGGTCACGTGCACCCCAGCGCCTGCCAGGGCTGAGCCCGCCGTGTGCTTCTGGGTGGCTCCAGAAAGAAATGCTCCTGCCGAGGGCCGGCCTTGGGGACGCAGGGCTGGCGTGCTCAGGAACTGCCCCTGCCAGCCGGCAGTCCTGCCCCAGCCCATAGCGCGGCACTCGGGTTCTCGGAGCAGGACGGCTTCCATCCCAAATCCAACCCAGCACAGTAAGGACGGGACGTGAGCCTCAGCCTCCCCGCTGCACTGGGCCACTGTGTGACGTGTGACGATGACAGTGCACCCTGGCTGCGGGGACGCCGACGTCCTGTGTGAGGGGCCGGCGGGTGGTCGACGACAGTGGCCAACGCTTCGGGGCTTCATGCACTCATTTGGGCCTCTGCTGCCAGGGGCCTGGCTCTGGGCGGAGTGCCCGTCAGCCACTGGGCTGGGCAGCGGCAGGACGAGCACAGCTGCAGGTGGACCCCATCCTCCGCCAACACCCCACAGCCCCAGCGACACACCCAGCTGTCCTGCGCTTGGCTGGCACTCGGGGGGCAGGACATAACCAGCCCGGGAAGGGTCCCTGGCTCGTTACAAACGGATTTCAGGGACCGCTGCCACTTGCCTGTGGCGCTTCCAAACTGCACAGGTGTTTTAATCACCAACCAGGCTCTGAGTAATCCAAGAGCCCAGAACATCTGCGGTGAGACTGCACTGTGCCCAGAGCAGGGGGGGAAGCCCTGCCTCTGCCACCCGCTGTGACAATCCCGGGCCACGCCTGGGCCTTCCCCCAGCACACACCTCGGCTGCCCCAGCCATGGGGCCTGGAGACCAGGGGGGCCCAGAGAAGTGTCTTCAGTCCAGGAGTCATGGGACTGAGGCACAGGGCAGCGGGGAACACGCAGCTCTGATGTGCCCAGCGTGGTCCTCGCCCGGCAGGGTTGAAGGTGGGCGTCCCTCAAACCCAAGCCCGGGCAGGGTGTCTGCTGGGACGTGAGTCCCCTGGCTGCTGTCAGAGCACAGTGACTTAAGGACAGCCCCAGGCCCGGGGGACACCTGGGTGCCCTTTCTGGCTTCCCTGGAGGGCTGCTCCCTGCACCTGGGGACGGGGAGGCTGAGCTCCAGCGTAGCAGGTGCGGCGTGGTTACTCTCTGGCTCCCACCTCATGACAGAGCCGACCGAGAGTCCTACGACCTCCCGGGCTGGTGGGACCTCGTCGGCCACCTGGCCTGAAGCTCAGGCTGGCCTGTGTGTCCCCCACTAAGATCCTACTGTGAGGGGCTGTCTGACCTGGGCCTGCACCTCTAGGGGGTCCCCCCTTCCCACTGGTGCAGCTGGGGCCCAGGACGAGGCCCCTGGGCTGCAGGTGCCACTGGCCAGCAGCTGATGTCCTGCCACCATGGGCCACGAGCTTCCCCTCCCTGTCCTCACATCCCTCTCCATGAGGCCACCGCCCTGTCCTTCCCTGGGGGGGGTCTCTTCAAATGCTGTGAAGCACAGTACTTGGCATCTCTCTGCCTCAGTTTCCTCATCTGTAAAATGGGGATAACAGCAGCCCTCAGTCCTTGGGGTGGTTGTCAGAATGAACAATCACTTAAGTGCCCAGTGCTACTCATACTGACCTCTCAGGCCACGTGCGCCACCGAGGTAGTCTCCCGCTCGCCCAGCGCACTCACCTGCACGCTCTGGGACGTCTCAGAGCTGCATTGGTTACGGTTTACTCTAATCCCAGGGAATTTAATTGGGAACGTGGTGTGAGGTAAGAGGCCAACCAGAATTTTCCCCCAAATGCAAAGCCAACTTTCCCAGCCCCGCTGCGGGGGACCCGGCCCTTCCTGCCTGGATTGAAACGCTCACGGCGTCTCGGATTCAGTTCTCGTGAGCCCTGGTTCATGTCAGGGCCACTCGGTGTTTCCCGCAGGTCAGAAAAGGAGCTAACATTTTTCCAGCTTTTAATCACACACCTGGGACTCTGTCAAATGCTGCCCTCGTGTGAACTCACGAGATGGAGAAACGGCAGGATCAAGGCCCCGGACGGGCGGGGAGCCCCGAACCCCAGCGGAGCTGCTCCCGCCCCGCCTGCCGCCGCTGCCGTGCACACACCTGCGGCCAGTGCACACCTGCCGTGCACACACCTGCGGCCAGTGCACACCTGCCGAGCACACACCTGCGGCCAGTGCACACCTGCGTGCACACACCTGCGTCCAGGGCGCCCGCGTCAGTGACAAAGTCCTCTCAGACAGCGGAGCTGCACGGCGCTCTGAGATAAAACGCAAACTCATTTTGGAAAGTCCAAAACTTCACTGGAAATTGAACTGAAATTTTATTAAATCTAAAAATCTGTGAAAGGACAATCTCAGGACACTGGCTCTCCCTCACCTTCTCCAAATTCTGTGGCATCTTCGTATTTGTCCAAGTCTTTTTAATAGAGTTTCTCAGGGCAAAGGCTGTGTGCTTCACGTAGGTGCCAACGATTTCTTACTGAGGTTACTTCAAGTTATTTTGTGCGACATTTTAACTAAACTACGACAGTCTCTAAACGTATCTGCCGTCTACCGTAGCTCCTCTGTGTGTCCATAGTAAGTGTCTCCCTAGGGGCCTCCGGCAAAGACTTGTGTTGCAAAGGGCCAGACAGCATCGATTTTGAGCTTTGGGGGCCGTAAGTTCTCTCCAGCAACTGCTGACTCTGCCACTGCGGCGCCAACGCGTCCGGGGCCGGTACGTGAACGTGCCCATGCAGCCTCTCTACGAAAGCAGGGCGGGCCGGACGTGGCCTGCAGGCTGGAGCTTCCAAAACTCGGATCCACAGCCCCGAGTGTCTGCATCTGTGGCAACTTTAAAGCCGAAAACAAGTAAAGAGGCGTCTATATTTGCAAGTGGCCCAATTTAATAAACTCTTATTAGTTCTCAAGTTATTTCGGTGATTCTCCAGAGTTTCCGAAGCACCTGCTTACCTTACCTGCAATAACGACCACGCTCGCATCAAATATCGACGCGCCTGCGTTTGCTGGAACTTCTGACGAGTCCCCAGTGGAGGCGATGACTGCGGCCTCCCTGACTTGGCCCGTGGGCAGGCTGGGCCCCCGAGGCTCAGTGCTGGCCTTGGGTCCGGATGGACCCCGAGCCCCCGGGAAGGGCCCACCACACCCCGCAGGTGACCCCGGCATCTGTGGCCAACGGTGCTTTTGCTCATTTGGCTCTTAGTTTTTAAAGAGTGAAGTTGTGTCTGCTTACTGCCTTTGTCAGCGTCTCCGGAATTAGAAGACTTTTAAAAATCTGGTCTTCCGATAACGGTGCGTCCTCCCACCTGACCGGGAAATGCAGGCCTAAGGTGGACGCACCGCCGGTCTCAGACCCCTGCGACGGAGCAAGCATCCCAGGCAAGAAAGTCGCGAGGATGTCTAGGGCTTCCAGCGTACATAAAGGTTATGTTTACGCTATACTGTGCTCCTTAAGCATGTAATAGTATTATGTCTAAAAAACAATGCACATACCTTAATGAAAATATTTTATTGTTAAAAAAAAGCTCACGATTATCTGAGCCCTGAGCAAGTCACCTCTTTTTGCTGGCGGAGGGTCCTGCCTCGATGCTGACGGCGCTGATGGGGGGCGGTTGCTGAAGACTGGGCTGGCTGGGAGTCATTAAAATAAGACAGCAGCAAAGTTTCCTGCATGGATGGACTCCTCCTTTCACGGGAGAGCCCTCTGCAGCGAGCGGTGCTATTCAACGGCATTTCATCCACAGCAGAACTTCCCTCAAATTGGAGTCAATCCTCTCCACCCACTGCTCCATCAGCTGCCTTTATGGAACATTCTAGATCTTCGTCATTTCAACAACGTTCCGCAGCATCCTCCCCCGGAGTAGGTTCCAGCTCAAGAAACCCCTCTCTTTGCTCAGCCCTCATGAGAAGCAAGTCCCCGTCCAGTAACGTTTGAACGTGAGATTGCGGCAACTCGGTCACGTCTCCAGGCTCCACTTCTAACTCTGTAACTGTCCTGCTGTTTCCGCCACCTCTGCAGCGACCTCCTCCACTGGGGTCTTGAACCCCTCGAAGTCGTCCATGAGGGTTGGAATCAACTTCTTCCAAACTCCTCTAACGCTGACATTTTGACCTCCTCTTGCGATCACGGATGTCCTTACTGGCATCTGGAATGGTGAACGCCCCCCACAAGGTTCGACGAGCTTTGCGCAGAGCCGTTAGAGGAATCGGCGTCTACGGCAGCTATCGCCCTAGTACGGCTATACGGAGACTTTCATGCCAGCATGACTCCTTGATCCGGGGGCTACCGAACGCACGCTCTGTCGGCAGGCGTGAACGCAGCAGGAATTTGTACATCTCCGTCGGGGATCCTGGGTGAGCAGATGAATTGTCAGTGAGCAGTAATATCATGAAATCAATCTTTCTTTTTTAAAAAAAAAAACCTGAGCAGTAGGTCTCCACAGTGGGCTTAAACTACTGAGTACACCGTGCTGTACACAGAGGTGCTGGCACCCAGTTGCTGCGCCACTCTCAGAGCACAGACAGAGGAGATTCAGCCTGGTTCTCCAGGGTCCAAGGGTTCTCAGCAGGGCAGACGAGCACTGGCTTCACCTTAAAGGCGCCAGCTGCATCAGCCCTAACTAGAGAGTCAGCCTGTCCTTGGAAGCCAGGCACTGACTTCTCTCTGGCTACGGAAGTCCCAAATGGGTCTTCTTCCAACAGAGGGCCGTTCCATCCACGGTGAGAACCTGCTGTCTGGTGCAGCCGCCTTCGCCAGCGGCCTTCTGGGTAACTTGCTGCGGCGTCTGCTAATACGTCAGCACCTGCTGCTGCACCTGCACTTGTATGTTACGGAGACGGCTTCTTCCCTTGAATCTCAGGACCCAACCTCTGCTGGCTTCAGACTTTTCTCCTGCAGCTTCCTCACCTCGCTCAGCCTTCGCAGAGCTGAAGGGTCAGGGCCTTGCTCTGGATTAGGCTTCGGCGTAGGGAACGTTGTGTCTGGTTTGCTTTTCTGTCCAGACCACTCTAACTCCCCGCGTATCAGCAGCAAGGCGGCTTTGCTTTCTTACCACGCGGGTGTTCACTGGCCTGGCAGTTTCTATTTCCTCCAAGAACTTCTCCTTTCCACTCGCAGCTCGGCTGCCTGGCGCCAGAGGCCTGGCTCTCAGCCTGCCTGGGCTTCTCGCAGCCTTCCTCACCAAGCCCGCTGTTGCCAGCTCTTGACGTAAAGCGAGAAACGTTTGACTCTTCGCTTGAATACTCGGAGATGACCGCAGGGCTGTTCACCGGCCTAATTTCAGCGTTGCTGTGTCTCTGGGAGCAGGGAGCGGGGGGTGGAGGGAGCCGGTGGGGGACTGCCGGTCCGTGGAGCAGTCACAACACACACGGCACTCGTGGGTCAAGTTCTTGCACGAGGGGGGTTTGTGGTGCCGCAAATCAGTCACAGCGGTAACGTCAACGCTCGCTGGTCACAGACCACCGTAAAAGGCGTAACAACGACGACAGAGTCTGAAACACTGCGAGCATCACCAAAACGCGACACAGAGACACAGAAGTGAGCACACTCTGTCGGAAAAACAGTGTAGACAGGCCTGCTTGACACAGGGTCGCCACAAACCTGCAATTTGCAAAAAATGCGACATCCGCTAGGCACAGAACAGCACCGTGCGGTGACCTGAGGCCTGCTTGCATTAAACACAGTCTCACTTCTCACACAGACTCTGCCACATGGGGGGATCTCTTCTGCTTTCCTTTAAAGGCCTTAGAGTTCAGGGTGCCGTTATTTTGTGTAAGTACAGGCCACGTGTGTCCCACTCACCACTGACACCACAGAATGCCCCACTCTGGGGGTTCAGGGACCCCCAGACGTGCCTGGCACCCCTGTAACAGGGGCACGCAGGGAACCCAAGGGTGCTCGGCCGAATGATCCAGTGCCCGGCTCAGGAATCTGCGTGGGACTCAGAAATGACTTCGACGGTGCTTCCCTGCCTTGGGGACACTTCTGCCATCAGAAGTGTCCCCTTTATCTTATTAAATGCACTCTTAAGGGTTAAGCAATTTCACTAGTTCCTAAAATGAATTGGGCAATTTTCCATGTTTTCGAGTATTTGGGGAAAAGATATCAGCATACCAACAAATATTTTAAAGAATGTGCCTATAAACCATCTCTGTGTGCAAATTTTACCAAAAAATACTAGCATTGTTCTCCCCCTTCAGTTATTTTTTATAATTTTTCCCCTAGAAAAGTCATATATTTAATCAAAATTAAATCAATCAATCAGTACACTAGCTACGCAAATGCCCTTGAATCATTTCAGACCACACATGTCCACAGGTGCTATAATTTTTCCTTCCTCCTTTCAGATTTATTTTATTACTTTAAAAAACTTACATACAACAGACGTTAAGAAAATCACATTTATATAGGTTTGTTAAAGAGGCCATGATGGATTCCATGCCTTTCTTTTTCAAATTCATTCACATTTATCTCTACTGGTTACTCTGCTCTCTTTTGGGAGTGTGGCTTTTTCCCTGGCTTAGGTTCTTTATTTTCATTCTTTAGAATTCAAAAATGAAAGCATTTGAAGACACGCATGTACTGGTTTGTACATCTTTCGCTGTGCCTGTGATTATACTGTGTGTTATTCCTATCACATCATAGATGGGATGTTAGTAACTAAAATGCCCACATGGCGTCATCCAGGACGCGCTGGCCCCGCCCACATCACTTTAACTGACGGCTCTCTCCAGGTCAGACCCAGCACCGCGACTTCAGGCCCTGCACATGAACTTCCGTGAGCATGGCTGCATGTTTTACCCCATACTTTAACCGACAAATTATAAGGAAGTACTGTTTTATAAGGTTATTATTTTTGGGTACCGTTTCAAACAGAACGTGCCATTATTGGAAAAGAAGGCTGATGTATTTCTCCTCTTAGGTTTAATTCACGTGTCAGTGTGTGGATATTTTTGTAGACATTTCAAAAATGATCGAAAACTGGAGGCAGCCCTGTTTGTGTGCTATAATGTTAATATGTAGCTGCAGATTCAATTTCAGCAACTTTGTTATTCACAGATCCATGCTCTGCTTCTTTTCATTGTTGTCGGTGGTGGTGTTTACTTGATCTTAACGTGGATTGGAGAGGTGTTTAAATTTCAAACTGAAAATTGTGTTTCTGATTATTTAATTTGTTTGTAATTGTGTTTGCGTGATCTGTTTTTATGCTACGCAAAATCAGAGAATAAAGGTTTCTGAATGTGACACTTTCAATACTGTCTGAACTATAATGTATAAATATGTGTCAACAAGTAAACGTATCAGTACATGACATCATATGTTGCAATTTGATGTTTTACCTCTGGATTTCCTTTCAGTTGCCTTTTCCTGGTATGTATTTATTAACATTTTTTTTTTTTATTTTTGACCTTATTGCTTTTGCTGTAGTAGTGTCCTTAGAAGGAAATGCCTATTTGGCTATTTTGAACATCTGATTTGATAGTCTTTGTCTCTTAGTAGACGAGATTAACCCATTTACATTTATTGTCATCACTGATACTGAAATTGTCTTGAACAGAATTTTTTTTTCCCTAGAAAAATCATACATTTAATCAAAATTTCCAGATTTACTGATCAACACACTAGCTATGCAAACAGCCTTGAATAATTTCAGACCCCATGTGTGCTATAATTTTCCCTTCTGAAAATCCTTTCAGATTTATTTTCTGACTTTAAAAAAATTACACACGACCTATTTCTGTTCCATGACGATTTCTGGTTATGCTCCCTTCATGGCTTATCTCATCTTAATAGGCACACACGAATTTCCTTGTCTGTAGGTTAGTAGAGATCATGTTTTTGTTTCTGTTAGGGGTAACCTTTATGCTATTAAATGCACTCTAAATGATTAAACTATTTTTCTAATAACTGAAATACACGGTTCCTTCTATCCCGAGAGGAGACACTGAGTGTCTCCTGCTGCTGCCTGCTGCCCCCAGCATTTGCTCATTTAATCAAAGTTTACAAATTATCACACAACAATTGTTTTTCACAGTGTACAGAGTATATTAAACACTAGTGCTGGATTTTATGTTCAGTTTTGAAGCCACAGTTACAGGAATTACTTATGTCTGTCTCCATGTACTCAGCTGCTATCAACGGTCATCATAAATCTTTCTACAGGCGACTTTTCAATTTTTACCTCCTGGTTTTGATTTCTTTCTTGATTGGCCTGAGTACATTTTCATTTGCCTTTTCAGGAAAGCTATGTGGGTGGTACACTTTCTAAATTCCTGTGAATCTAAAACTGTCTTATTTGCTCCTTTTGTCCAAAACAACACTAAGAATAGGATTGGATTCACAAGTAAAACTATTTTTCAGTCCAGTCCCTTCAGAGGATCCTTATTTTGTCCTCTGGTTCCAAGCCTCGCTGAGCTCAGAGCACAGCTTGCTTGTGTCTGTAGGTTCTGTGTGTGGCTTCTTGTTCTCTTGTCTTTTTTTTTCTTTCAGTAATAATCACTGGAATGCTTATTATAGATTCCCTGATTTCCTTCATTCTTCTTTTTTAGAGACAGGGTCTCACTCTGTCACCCATGCTGGAGTGCAGTGTGATTGTATTACACTGTAGCCTCAAACTCCGGGGCTCAAGAGACCCTCCTGTCTCAGCCTCCCAAGTAGCTGAGACTGCAGGGGCATACCACCACATCTGGCTAATTTTTAAAATTTTTTGTAGAGATGGGGTCTCACTATGTTGCCCAGGCTGGTTTCAAACTCCTGGCCTCAAGTGATCCTCCCACTTTAGCCAAAGTGCTGGGATTACAGCCCAGCCTCTTCATTCTCCAAAGTCAAAGATATGGCCATAAACCGGCTAGATCCAGAGTGTTTTTGTTTGCTTTTAACTGGAGGTTTCCTTCAGCTCAGGTGAGTTTCTTCCCCACACCATACTTTAACCTCGATCTGATCTTTCCATCTGTTCCTGCCGCCGCTGTGCTCCCTCTGGGGGCACTCACCCTTCTCAGGTCACACATCCGTCCTCTGTCCTCCACACCTGTCAACTTCTCCCCCCTCGTTGGTCCTATTTCCCTGGGCATCATCTCTTGGTTTTCAGACTGTTCTCCACGCCACTGTTTCGAGTTTCTGCAGTAAAACATTTCTGTTATTTGCAGCTTCCAATACGTATCTAAATTCTACTCTTACATTTTTGGCATCTCTGTATTCATCTTGCGTTCTTCTCGGTAAACCTTTGGGCGTCCGCATTCAGTGCAGGTTTCTCTTTCCTTTTGATTCCTGGCTTCTGGGTCACGGCCATCGCCGTCTGTCTCTTTGATACCAACAAGCAGATGCTCTCTAAAAGTCTCCTCCGTTTACCGTTAGGACTATTTCCAGAGCTCACTCTGCCCCTGCATCTTTAGAAAAGCAGGCTTTCCAAAGATAGGGCTTATTTATTACAGCTTGTGCTCGAGTCTTTGCTTTGATGCTTTTTAAAAATTCTCGTTTGAACGGGCAGGGATCAATCCTAGTCTAGAGTTAGCCAACAGGCGTGGCGGGGAGATGTCTTCAGCCTTCCTCCCCGTGGGCTGGGGAGCCTTGTCCTCTCCAGGATGGTCTGGGAGGTCCAGGTAAGGTGCAAAGGGCCTGGATCTTTGGGGGATGCCCCAGCAGACTTCCAGCGGTGGGAGGTGGCCCACGGGCTGAGCTCTTTGCCCCGCTGCGAGGTCACGTTCCCGTCTGAGCTGGGGAGTTGCACGCTCGTCTGAGAACGAGAGCTGAATGCAGGAAGGCAGGTCCTGGGCACTCCTCCCGCCCTGCCTACGAGGCTCTTCTGCCAGAACCACACCCCTTCCAGTGAAGCTCAGCCCGGCCACCGCTCTGCTTCCCGCCCGCTGCAGGCTGGAACTGAGTGTCTCTGCCACTGTGCCAGGATCCCTGCCGGGAGGGCAGATACGCCCTCTGCCTGCTGCAGTCTCCGGGTGCTCAAGTGAGGTGCAGGCATGAGGAGGAGGCCCAGGGGTCCCCTGCACTACAGGACGTCATCATCACGGTCGGGGCTCATGCCACGGGGGCTCTTACCCAGACCTCAGCACATAACTATTTTTTTAAGTCATGGCACCATTAGCGGTTGTTCTCATTTCCAAAGCACACTGGAGCTGGAAGCAGGCAGAGGTCTTGCAACGAGCAGAGGGTGTCAGTCTGCAGCCACGTTCTAGTCACGTCGAGAGCCACGGCTGCTTGTCCACGAGCCTGGCGGAGGAGCCGATCCCGTGCTGCTTCCTCCAAGCGCTGCAGAAGCTTGTTTCCGGCGTGGCGGGGAGGAGGGACGCCGACCCCACTCCCCTGTCCTCATCTCTCGGAACCCTGTCTGCCACACGCCGTGGGTCCTGTGGGAACCTTAAGCCACATGGACCGGAAGGCACAGGGCTGGGGCCACCAAACACAACACGGCCAATGAGCAGGTGGGCAGGAGGTTTCCCAGAAGAGGCTGACGGTCTGATTTCACTCCGACTCTGCCACTGGGGACGTGAGCCTCCAGAATATTCCAGCAGGTGCCACATTTCCTACACAGAGACCTCACTGCTGGTTCAGAAACCTTTCTCACCCATCATTCCCTTTCCCGTCACCCTTACGCATGTCTGCAGACAAGGACACTGAGGCTCTAAAGATCAGCTGACTTCCGCGAGGCCGCTGCCCGGCACACAGAGGAGCTGTCACTGTTCCAGCAGGGGGAGGACGATGGGGTCTGATCCAGAAAGTTCCACTGTACAACGGCCGGGCCCCAGAGCCCGGCTCGTCACTCTGGGAGGGGCGGCGCAATCCGGTCACGTGCGACGCTGGCCGCGGCCGAGATTTATGGTCCAGGTCAGAGCGGGGAGACACGCCGGGGGACCCAGTGCCAGATCCGCGGTGATGACAACCCAGCGCTGATGATCACGATGGGGCAGAGAGCGCGTCCAAGGACCCGCGTCACTTGCTGTGTCTTGGGTTTAATGCCGAGTTGACATTTAAAGTGATTCGGATGGAGACACAGATCCTTCTATTTCATTTTTAAAGACTGACAGTCCCGTCGGTGCCACGGCGTATTTCATCCCCACGGCGGCACGCAGAAGCCGCGCTAGGGACGGGTGGCCGGCAGGGCCTCTGCTCCCCCGTGCGGCCGTCTGGGCCCTGCTATTGAGGAGAAATCGTGGCGTAACAGCTCCTCCCACTGCACCCACCTGTCTGCCCGAGTTACGTGCTGGTCACAGTTTTCAGGGTAGAGTCAAGGAGAAATAAGTCGATCTGTGCCCTTTACGAAAGAACAAATCACCGAGCAGTTTCATCTGTGAGATTATAAGGATGTCCTCGACCCACAGAAGAAAACGTGTTCCCCCAGCACTTTGCTGTCATCTTCTGCCTCGTAAGGTCATGAAACTCGGAATCAGAAAATGGCACTGACTCAACAGCCCTTGGGAGACCCGGGGCCACGCACAGAGAGGGGCTGGAACGGCGGCGTGGCGGTGGCACAGCCTGGGCGCCTCTGGACCGGCTCTGTGGCTCAGGGAGGAGGCTGCTCTGGGAAGGTTCTGAGATGGGGACATCTCAGCGTCCGGGGCCGGGCCCCACCCTTCCGTTAGGGTCACTAAGATGCCGCGCGTGTTGGTATCCAGGGGCCTGGGACGGGACTCTGAGCAGTTTTCCAGAACATTCTGTGGCCTGTGAGCAGCATTTCTCTAGACCACGTCCAGGCTCTGTGGCCAGCTCCGTCCACCCTCCTCCCCTGGGCAAGCTTCCTCACGTCACATCCACCGGCCATCTACGTATTTAAAACAATTCAAACGACAACTGCTTTAAGGAAATTCGAGACTAATGCGACACAATCACCACAAATAGCAACCAGAGCCTACCGTCTCTGATTGCAAAATTGGCCAAAAGTGCCGACGGAAATAACGTGGGCTTGGTCGGACCCCTTTTTTGTTTCTGGGCTCATTTCTGTGGAGAAAATGAGGAATGTCCCTGCTTACAACACGGGCTGACGCAGCGCTGGCCACATATGTTTTGTTTACGCACGGAATCTGTTAAAGCGTCCGGCGCTTACTGCGGGGACGGACAGCCGTGACTCACGGGCACACAGGAGGGACTGCCGATGGGGTCGGAGTAATGGCTCGCTGCTTCCACTGCTGTGCGGAACAAAGAGCAGCCAGGTGCAGGTGCCGGGCTCCCTCCCCCGCTCCGCCTCTCAGGCCAGCGCCGTTCAGTCCTGAGCCTTCTTTGTCCTCGGGAGGATGTCACGTCCGGAGAGCCCAGATGGATCACGAGGGTCTCGGTTATCCGGGCCCACCGCTGTCTCTGCGCTCAGGCTGCTGGGGAAGCAGGTTTCCTCCCGCCAGCTCTCCTGTGCTCCCTGTGGCGGTCCTCCTCCCGCCTGGCCACCGCCGCCCCTCTCCTCCGGTCCACGCGGGCCACACTCCATCCACTGTCTGAGCCCCCTGGGGACCCACGTAAGCACCATCTAATCGAACCCCGGCCGGGGAAGCAGCCTCCCAGCTCTGCAGGCTGAGTTGCCCACGGCTCCCCTGCTCCGGGGGCTCTGAGGGGACAGGAAGCCTCCGCCTCATCCGACGGAGTTTTCAGAGCC
Source organism: Lepilemur ruficaudatus (assembly GCA_963574885.1). Taxonomy (NCBI): domain Eukaryota; kingdom Metazoa; phylum Chordata; class Mammalia; order Primates; family Lepilemuridae; genus Lepilemur; species Lepilemur ruficaudatus. Next base: position 7,456 of record CAUYRT010018270.1, on the reverse strand, counting down.
GCCCTGGCTCGGGGTCCACTTGGCCCAGGCTCCAGGAGGACGGGCAGAGCCGTGCCGGCAGCAAGCCGTGTGGGCCCCACGGGAGCATTCAGGGCAGGGCCACGGTGGGGCTCATCTACACGCCTCCCCACGTGGGTTTCCAAACAAAACCTCAGCTGAAAGTCCCCTCAGAGTCACGAATGGACTAAAACTGCTTCCTCTGTCCTCCCCGGGAGCAGAGCTGTGCTCCTCAGTCCTGGGGCGGCTGCCCCGGCCAGGCTGAGAGGAGCCCTCGGGACAGGTTGCTGGTGGGGTGGATGGAGATATCCAGGCGGTGGAGGGCAGAGCAGGCCTCGGGCTCTGATGAAGTAGCTCCATGTCACCCCCCATGGCACCTGGATGGACGCACCCGGGCCCTGCGGACCCTGCCTGGCCTGGGACCCCACTCGCTCTCGCTTGGAACTCCCGAGAAGCCAGGCTCCCCGGAGCACTGGGCCGCAGGACAGGTCCCGGTGGACACTCTTTCCTGCCTGTCCCCTGGCCAATTCAGCTCACCTGTCACCTCCCTCAGAAGCTGTGCCCAGTGGCCCACGTGAGGCTCCCGCAGGGCGGGGGCTGTGTCCACTCTGTGGTCCCCGTGACCATTCTTAGTGGCAACTGTTGAGCACAGGGATGAGCGGGGCATGGCAAGTGCGTGCGGAGTGACCCAGGCTGCACAGCGCTGGGTCAGGCCCAAAGCTCCCCAGCTGCCCACGCGGTGCGCTCAGGTTATCTGTCCTCGTATCCTGGAAAGCCCCCACATGCCCTCTGGGCATTTGGATTCGCCTGCAACCTCCTGCTAGAAGCCTTCATCTCCATCGGAGCCTCCCCTCCCGTGGAAACATCCTCTGGTCCTCGGGACCCGTCACCCTCTTCCTGGCAGGAAACGTGCTCCTTGTAGACCGGACACCTGGCGCTGACACCTCGCTCCCCACACTGGGGGCTGCTCTGGAGCGGGGGCCAGTTTCCCCACAGATCTGTTAGTAGGGCATGTTGGACACACAGTGGGCCCTCAGAATCCAGGAGTGACGTGGCCTCATGGGTTGAGCTTGCTCTCTGCGGAGGTGCCGTGGCCGGGACTGCCTCCCTTGTCCCACACTCCGGGCTTGCAGGGAGCTCCAGCCCCAGGGCACTGGGCAGGGAGAGCGGCACTGGCCGGCACAGCAGCCTGGACGAGGCGAGCCGTCTTCGGGACAGGGCGAGGTGCACCCAGAAGGGCAGGGGCCGCCCCAGGCGTCGAAATCCCAGGCAAGGGCTGCCACAGACGGATGCTCCAATTGCAGAAAATGCCAACCAGGAGAGCTCACCGATGGATCCGTGACAGCAAAACCCTTTTACAGATGTGCTTTATGTTACAGGGACTGATCCACAGGCAGTCCGACCTCCAGGATGCACGGGCAGGCTGACCCCACGCGCTGCCCAGCCCAACTCAGCAGCCGGTTTAAGGCCGGACGAGAGAAGTGAGTGAGCTGCCAGGCCCCGAGCAGAGCAGAATGTCTCACCCAGGTGTGCAGCGAGGTCCTGGGACGGCCTGGGCCCGTCTACACGGCACGCGGCACACCCTGGACGCCTGGCCAGGGCGGAACGCAGACATCCACGCACACATGTGGTCAGAGGCAGCTGTCTGCACATCGTGGAGTCTCCACTCTTGGGGAAATGCGCTCTCAGTGTGATGAGCTTCCGTGAAACACAAGCTCCTGAACAGAACTCTACAGAACCCGCTGAACGTTCCTCCCCCACAACCGCGTGCTCACGCAGCGCAGAATTAAAACGTGGTGCCTGATAGTGAATTTGAAAAGTGGATTTCAATCTGGCTGGTTTACTCTGAGTCAGGAGATGGTCTAGCTCACCGACGAGCGTCTTGCAATCATAAACATTCCAGAAGTGTGGCAGAGCAAACGCTGGTCAGAGCATTCCAACGCCAGCAACACGTGCGGTGCGCAGCCCCAGCCAGCGACGCCTGCAGAGACGGCAGCTCGCGGGGGGCCCCACCTGGGCCCCCACAACCGTCCCACCCCGCCCTCCGCAGCCCTGCGAGCCCAGCTCCAGGGAAGAGGCAGCAGGAGCCGGGCAGGGGGAGGTGAGGGAGGGTGGGTGTCAGCTCAAGGCCTGTCCCCAGGGAGGGCAGCAGGAGCTGGGTCAGGAGAGAGGAGGGAGAACCCGCCGTGTCCGCCCTGGGCCGCCCTGCCCCGCGCAGACTGAGAAGGCCACGCCTCGAATCCCACCCAGAGTTCCCCAGGACAGTGGACTTCTGACTTTTCATAGCGACACACAGTAATAGATACATGTCACACGTGACCACACGTGTGTGCCTGCATGTGCACATGTGTGCATGCCTGTGTGCTGCCTGTCCTGTGCGTGTCCTGTGTGTCTCATCCACCCCCGCGACATGGGACGCCCTCTCACACTTTTTTTCTGTTTCTTCCTCCTTGCTTTAAATGCTGGTCGTGATCTACTGAATTAATTTCACCACCGCTAATGGGGTGACGACCTGCACTTTGGGAAGCGGTGATCTCGGAAGTGCAAACGTCAGCACGCGCTGGGGTCTACCTTCACTTAATCAACTAATCAGGTTTCCACACGCACCTCTGCAGGGCCCACTCTGGTGGGGACACACAGATGCGGACGGCGGCAGCCCTGGTGGTGAGGGGGTGGCCGGGGTGTGGTGGGGACGAGGGACCCATCTGAGAACGTGGCAGGTGGGGTGGAATCAGCCGCAACCACGGGGCTGCAGGTCTTTTAAAGCCAAACGACGAGAAAACCACCATCTCCCAGAAAACCAATCCGTGGTGAGATGCGGAACCCATATAGCGCTAATTTACCGCCCATAAGAGACCCGAGATGCAATCGGGCAGCTGGGATTGTAAGTTCCAATCTACGGTGTTTGGTTCAAGAGCTCAACTAACCTTTTAAGAGAGCTTTGAAAACAGGTCACCGCGGGCCAGGGATTCTATTAGGAGCCGTCCCTGCTGCTCCCAGAGACTCCTCTCGAGATACTCGGAGGGTCGCAGAGCCCGCCCGGCCCCAGGAACACACACAGCTGCTCGACGGACCTGCCAGCACGCAGCAGCCTGGGCCCCCGCGAGCTCGGCACCTGGCGTGGTCACATGTCACGCGGGCCAGGCCAGGAAAGGAAGGCTGCGCCCCTCTGAAGATGAGAGATGCCTCTCTTTGGAGGCAGGCGGGGCAGCCACCCCTCCTCTGCCTGGACTGGCACCTGCCCGAGTCCCTGGTTCCTGCAACAGGTGCACTCCAGGTGGGCTGAGGCCTGGCGGTCCCTAAAAAGCATCCTAGAGATGGCAGATCGGAGAATCTCCGCCTTCTGAGCTGCAGGACGCGTGGGGCCGCACACACGGCAGGGCCGGCTTCCGACTGCGCAGAGCAGGCCCGTGCTGGCCTCCATCCTCCTGGCCGTCAGCGGTCACGCCAGCTCTCCCAGCCGGAGTTGTCAGGACTTTTTGCAAAACTGAGATGGTGTGCAGCTCCCAAGCCCGGGGGCCAAAGGGCGTGAGAGTCTTGAACGGCCTTGCGAGGTCTTTGGGCGCACTGAGCACCTGACGTGTGCAGCTGTGACTTCCGTGCTGAGAAGGCTCACCCCTCCCCCATCCCTGGTGCGTGGTCAGCTCCGCCTTAGACATGCAGAACTGGGTGCTCACCACCTCCACGGCAGGCCCTCTGGGCTTGCACTGAACCGACACAGAGATCACACGTGTCCTCTGTCTCTGGCCCTGTCTCTGCCGCACGGGGAGGCTGTGCTGACCAGGCAGACCTGGAGGCAGGGAGGCCGGTCGGGCGGCCCCGTCTTGTCCTGGGGTAGGTAGATGAGCCCTCACCTGGACAGCAGAAGACTCAGGTCTGGGGATTCGACGTGAGCGAGAGGAGAGGAGACGGGGGTTCCGGGTCACACAGGGACGGGGCGGGGTCCCGATTCCAGAGTCTGGGCCACGGTGGAGAGATGAAAATGCCGTGAAGCCCCGTCCAGGAGGCCTGAGGTGCTGGGACAGGCCCTTCCTTGCCAACCTGGGTCCCGATCGCTGGTGGCTTTGTGATGACGGCACCTGGTGCTGCAGAGGGGCCCGTGTGGGGACAGGCGGGGACAGACGGCAAGAAGCGTCCCTCAGACCTGCCGGCTGGGACACCCTGGTGATGTCACCGCGGGAGACGGAACGTCCTGAGACTGGACATGATGCCATGAGTGTACCAAATGCCACCGAACTGCTCACGTGAAACCCAGCAAATTATTAAACAACACAACGGGTGCTGCCGGCAGCCTCCGGGGAAGGACCGAGTCACCCCTGCACCAAGTGTCTCCCGGCTCAGAGGGGACGGGGCCGGACCACTGTGTGGCTGGTGGTGGCCCCGGCCCTGGCTCAGCAGCAATGACACCTCCTATCCGCTCTGCTGTCTCTTGTGGGGTCTTCAGGGCCCCCGACTTCCCACCCAGAGGGTTGGGCAGTGAGCTCAGTGCGGCTAACTCACAAGTTAGCTCCTGGAGGACGAGATGTCGGAGCTGGCCCAGGACGGGAAGGGTTTGCCAGGTGGCAGCTGAGAAGTGGCAGGTGGCTGACGGCACTTAGATGCCCTCTCCTGCAAACCCGGGCCGAGTGGCTGCTCGCTCAGACACCGGTGTCCGTGCGGGGACGGCAAAGGCTGTCCTGGTCAGCTTCACGGGCCAAGGAAGCCCACCGCCCCTTCCGTGTGGGCTTAGACGGGGGGATGTGCCGGGCCCCTTGGGGACCTCGCAGCAGGGAGGGAGGAGGCCCAAGCCGTGAGGACGGAACAGCCCCGTCCTTAGCCACTGCCCTGTGCAGCTGCCAATGGTCATCTGACTCCCCTGAAGTGCCAGGGCAGTGGGGGCGGCAGACGAGGTGGGAGGGCAGCGCCCACGTGCCTGTGTGGGAGCCTGACCGCCCACCACGCCCTGGCTGCTCCGCTGCCTGGACCAGGGCTGCACCTGTGGCGGCCAAGCCACAGAGGAACAGAAACACACTCAGGATCCCTCTGCGCCCCAGAACCCAGTGGGGACAAGGACAAAGCTCTTAACCTGCAACTGTGTCCTTCTAGGCCTAGAGGTGGCCCTGGGCTCTCCTTGTGCCCAGCACCCCTGGGGGCCGCTTTCCCCGGGGGGTAAACAGGACGCCCGGGGCCCGGTGGCCCTGGGGCTCCTGTCTATGCCTCCCGCACCAGGTGCCTCCCAGGGGCCTGGGCCGAGGCTCACGAGAGCCCCTGTCTCTCTGTTTCAGCCCCTCCCTGCACGCAGGCCCGCCCTCCCCACCCCCACCCCTGAGCACCCAGCACCGGCCCCCACTGCACTGGCCCAGTGCACTGCTTGGCAGCGGGCCTCTGCCTTCCGGAAAGCACTGCGATGGGGGAACCCTAGAAAGATCGACCCACTCTCCTCCGAGGGAGCAGCCACACCTTAGCAGCCCACCCGGACCCCTGCGGCCTGCAGGTCCCTGCGCACTTCCAGGAGCATGAACACGGATAAGCAAACATGGCCGGTGAAGACAAGCCCAGCAGCTCTCGGGACGACTCACAGCCAAGCCCAGCCTCCCCGCTCTCCTGCACAGCCGCCGCCTGGCAGGTGGTCCCAGGCCGCAGCTGCCCCAGTTCCCGCAGACACAAGAGGACTCTGGGAGTCCGCGGATGGCCTGGAGCACTTTCCGCCTGCCCCGCCAAGGGGGCCTTTCAGCTGCTGCAGGGACCCTGCGGCCCTCAGATGATGCCGCTGAGAGACCCGAACTGAGCCCAACCCCCAGGTGTCAGGCGGATGCGTGGTTCTCTAAGGAGTCCTCGCCCAGGCTGCCAGGGCAGGGAGGAGTTCACGGTGCACACGTGAGCCCTGCTCGGGGCACGGGAGGGGGCTGGGACGTCTGCAGGAGCTCTCGGGTCTCTGGTGTGAGTGGCCACCGTGCCAGGTCTGGGGACAGGAGGGGACACCTGGACAACACCGTCCTGCCCAGGCCTGTCGCCGTGGAAGTCCCCTTCCCTGGGCGAGTTACCCGAAGTTCATCTGCAGGGTGCGGCCCGCTTCCCGCAGCCTGGCGTGACGGCACCTCTGCCCCGAGTGCCGGTCTGACCCCGGCTGCCAGCCCTGCGGAGGCTCCATGCCAACTCCTGCCCATGCGCAGGCACTGACCCCTGACCTGTGCGCAGGCACTGACCCCTGACCCGTGCGCAGGCACTGACCCCTGACCTGTGTGCAGGCACTGACCCTAACCGGGGACCGGCTGTGGGGCATCAGCCGGGGGCTGAGGTGGGGAAGAGCCCGGCAAGGGCTCTCTGCATGGGGACAGAGCGACCAGCACTGTCCGCCCCTCCTGGCCAGGGGTGTCCACCAGCCCCCTGGTGCTCCGGTGTCTATGGGTCCCCCGACACCCACAGGAAGGCCAGGGCACGTACCGTGGTCGTCTTTATCCTCCCGCCGGGCTGCGTGCACGTCCAGCCTGACCGGTTGATTAACAGGTCGCAGCCTTCCCCCTCCAGACACGGAAGCATGTCACACCACTGCTTTGTCCTGATAATCCTCGCTGCGGGAGAGAGGAGAGAGAGCTGGTCAGTGCGCTGCTCACCGGGACCTGGGGGACGTCACCGAGGGCGCCTGAGACCCTGTGCGGGCTGGGAAGGCACCGGAGGCAGCGCCAGCGTGGCCCTGCCGTGCAGAGGGCTGGCCAGGCAGCGGCACCTCCCCGGGGTCTCCTGTCTTGGTGCTCGCTCCCCGAGATGGCTCTACCGTCGGCCAGTCACGGGCCAGTAAGCAGTGACCGGGGGTGCTGGGGACGTTTCCACAGAGCAGAGCTGCAGCCCTTCCCGGAGGGGTGGGAGCCTGGCTCTCTCCTTTGTCCGGAACCCACTGAGAGCCGGGAGCGGGCAGGAGGAGGAAGCACCTGGTCAGGACACCCTGGCTGCGTTGACAGTGGCCTGCCCCCAGGACAGGCACCGAGGGAGCCCAGGGCCAGTGCCGGGGTGAGGCCCAGTAGGCGGCTGCCTGGTGGACATCACAGCAGCACCCCCAGCCTGCATTTCCTCTGCAAGTGCCAAGCATTGGCGGACCGACCCCTGAGCTGCTCCAGAGCCACCACATTGCGGCTCTAGGACTAGAGGACTGTGTCCTTGTGACCACTGGACAGGGCAGAGGACAGGGGATGCCGGTGAGGCCAGGCGGGTGGCGGTGGCCTCCCCTGTTAGCACAAGGACTCTGGAGCCCAAACCAACTTCCGCGCAGAAGGGACCTGCACTGTCTCGTCCCTGGGAGCCACCGCTGGGTGGCTGTCGGGGCTCCACCCACGGGAGGCTGCGCCCCAGCAGAACGTCATGGGGACGAGACTTGGCCGTGGTGTGAGCGCCGACTGTTAACACAACCTGCAGTACGGGGACCCAGGAGACCTGTGAGTCATCTCCCAAATCAGGAGAAAATATCACGTCCTTCTTAACGGGC
>CAUYRT010018268.1:0-34788 GCA_963574885.1 Lepilemur ruficaudatus | reverse complement strand
GGTCTGCTTGGAGTTTTAACTCAGTGGGAAAGGTCAGTTGGTCAGGAGCCTGTCTGACCAGACAAAAAGAATTCATCAATCCTAAAAGTCAGTACATTCCTGTGCTTCAAACATGGTATTATTGCCTAAACTCAAATTGCTGCATTTGAATCAGCTTTGTCAGCTGGTTTTAAAATTAAGGGCTATAGACATCAACAAAACGAGTGACAAGAGAAAAGCATTTGAAAGTGATTCAATTGAGTGGCCCATCTCACAAAAGGGCACTTGGAGGTCCTACCCGTACACCACCTTTCTGAATTTTGCGTACTCTGAAATCAGCTTTGCTCCTGATCAAATTATGCTCGCATAGAAACCAAATATACTGAGCTTCAGTTTGAAAACTGACTTCATATTCTTAGCAAGGTTTCATGTTTGGGGGAAGTTATAATATACTGGATGGGGTGTCAGCAAGTTGGGAAGGCTGAAGAGCTTTGGTGTCAGGTCTTTATCATTTAATGTTTTCCAAAGCGTTGGGAATTCTGAGAATATTGTGAGGTGTAAATGTCCTGCCCAAGCCTTGTTTCCTTTCTTCTGGTTCAGATAATAAAAAACTGACCTGCTCCTCGGCCCTCATCTCCTTTGTACTGCGGGTTTGTCCCCAGTGGAGTGCCTTACAGGTGGCAGCTGCTCCTAAAGTGTGTGGAATTCAGTTGAATTTGTGCGCATCTGTGTTCATCGTCCTCGGCAAAGAACACGGTCTACTCCAATCCTGGTGGAGCAAATCTTTTGCATCAACCGTTACTTGTGACTCTTAAAAGTCCTGAGTGAGATGGGCATGTATAAGCTTTAGCCAAACTGATTTCTGAATCAAAATCTTTCTTCTAAAAAAGCCCCCAAAGAGAAAACCCAACTCTGGTTAAAACATGTTTTTATGGTCAAAATAGTCGATGTGATGCGTGCTGAAACTTGGACCTGCTGCATCCCAGCTTCTGCTGACTGGAGCCTGGCAGGCTGGGACTGCAGCCACGGGGCATGGTCTGCATGACACTTTCCACTCAAGTCAGGATGACTGTCTGCTTCCTGGGGCCTCATTAATGATCTGATTTTAGTCTTACACAGAAAATATGCAGAGAATAGCCCTAGATTTTTTGCACTGGGGCATTTACGCTCACTTCTTAATCATCATGTACATAATCGTTTTTATAATTAATCTTGGGGAAGATTAATGAATTATTATTAATAAAAAGGAATTCTTAGTGCAAGGCAAATATCTTATCAGAGACTGATGTTGAGAGGTTTGCAGTTTTATTTATATTTTTCTTTATGTAGCAATGACTTCCTTTAATCTTGAAACATTGAAACTTGCAGCAAATACATGTAGCTGATACCACAATCAATAGTTTCTTTATCTTCAGTTTTCTTTGCCTGGGAATGTAAAAGCAGCTGACTTTTGTGCATTGGTGTGACATTAATATTTATGTGGAGCTCTTTCTTTCTTCATGCATTCATTTGTTTATTTCGCACATATTTATTGAGCACCAGCAGTGTTCTACATGCTGGTGGAGTAAGCAGTGAACAAAATGAAGTCACTGCTTTCATGGTGCTTATATTCTGATGTGAATCATAAAATATTTTTACGTTTTTAGGGTCCCAAATTTGGAAACACTTTCTGGGGAAGGTAATAAAAACATGCATGGGCTGTTTGGATTTTATCTCCGATTAACTCTATTCCAAAGGGGGCCACCTAAGCATTTGGCACTCTCTGTGTCTCTTTAGCAACTTTTATTCCGAACACTCGAAAAATTGAGGCCCTAAGGTGGCGCTTCCTCGGGAAGCTGAGTCGGGAGGGTTGCTTGAGCCCAAGAGTTTGAGTCCAGCCTGGGCAACAAGCGAGACTCTGTGTCAAAAAGGAAGAAGAAATTTGAGGACCCAACTAAATCACATTTTTTTATTTCACAAAATACATAGAGTATTTACTATGTCCTCCATAGTGTTTTAAGCTCTTCATAAATATTTAATTTTCATGACAGTTCTTTGCCCCAAGCCATCCAGTCAGTAAGAACTCGGGCTCTCAACCGCTGCCCGGTTGCTTTCTAAATTGAGGTGAGAGATTTGGTTTTTCCTTCTAGCATCTGGCGTTTCTTTGGAAGTGTAGGATTGTCTCCAGCCAGGTTTAGTGCCCGTGGAGGAAGTCTGGGCCTCCGGTGCGGCGGCGCCCGCGCTGTGAGATCTCCTTCCCCTTTTCCTTCGCGATTCTTACACATTTCATTATGTGTTTAATTTAACCTGTGTAAATGGAATGTGTTTAATTTTACTTAATTATGTGTTTCTCTTGGTCCTGCTAGACTTTCTGTAAGTTCCTTGAAGCAAGAAACTGGAAAATAGATACATCTGACAAATACGTAAAAGAGTGGGGTTTATTGCAAATTCTAAAGCTATTAGATCAGTTTACTCGAAACTGAGGACCTCCCCCTCCTTGGTGGGGCTGTGTAATAGTTTAATTTAGCTGTTTATAAATGTTTAATTGTATTCTAAACAATAGAACGACTGAACAATAGGTCATAATGCATTGGACTAATAAAGCTCTGGGGCGATGCTATTTAAAACCTACATTCTCGATATGTGCGTCCCTGGAGGGAAAGTCTCTCAGCCACAGTAGAGTCTGTTCTCATATAGGCAGCAACATGAGGTTTCTGCTGGACAATTCTACATCTCTGGGACCTTTCGATTATTTGAGGTGACAGTCCTTATATTCCCTCGGAATCCTCAGGGAGATGCTGGGCTGTTTCTCAGGGGAGCGTTCTGTATCCCGCAGTTCCCCATCTCCGGGCGTTTGCCGCCTGCACCCAGCCTGGAACCTCACCGTGCCACCATCTCAGCCTTCCTTTCTGTGCTCCGAATATTTCCTTAATGCTCTAACGCTACTTCTGACATCCTGCTGCTTTAGCGAATTTTTTAGTTTAACTGAAAGAGAAATAATCTTGTCTCATCTTTATTTCTCCTTATCATTCAGGAATGAAGTTTGATGAACATCCATTATGCATGTCGTCTTCATTTTGATTGAATTTTTTTTAGCATTTAAATTTTTTTTTCTGTAGATTTAAGTGACACAAGTAAGGTTTTTGTTACATGTATATATTATATGGCCAAGTCTGAGCTTTTAGTGTAGCCATCACTTGTACTGGAGTAGTGTACGTTATACCCCATGAGTAATTTTTCATTCCTCACCATCCCCACCACGCTGCCCCTTTTGAGCCTCCAGTGTCCATTATACCACTCGGTGTGACTATGCATAGCCACAGATTGGCTCCACTAATAAGTGAGGACATGCAGTGTTTGATTTTCCATTCCTGAGTTACTTCACTTAGGATAATGGCCTTCAGTTCCATCCAAGTTGTTGCAAAAGACATTATTTCATTCTGTCTTATGGCTGAGTAGTACTCCATAGTATATATATATATACCGCTTTTTAAAAAATTTCAGAATGTTACGTAGGTACAGATGTTTTGGTTACACAGATTGCTGTTGTCCTGCTTGAGTCAAAGTTGTAATGTAAGTGTGCCCATGACCCAGATAGTGTATATTGTACCTGTTAGGTGTGATTTCAGCCATCTCCTCCCCCACCCTGCTTGATTTCCGTTGAGTTTTACTTCCATCTGTGCATGTGAGTGCTGATTGGTTAGTTCCAATTTAATAGTGAGTACATGTGGTGTTTGTTTTTCCATTATTGCAATACTTCACTTAGGAAAATGGTCTCCAGTTCCATTCATATTGTTACAAAAGGTATTAATTCATCATTTTTAATGGCTGAGTAGTACTCTATGCTATACTTATACTCCATTTTATTAATCCAGTCATTCATTGATGGGCACTTGGGTTGATTCCACATCTTTGTGATTTGAATTGTGCTGCAATGAACATTCTAGTGCAAGTGTCTTTTTCATAAAATGACTTCTTTTCCTTTGGATGTATACCCAGTAGTGGGAATTCTGGATCAAACAGTACGTCTACTTTTAGTTCTTTGAGAAATCTCCATACTATTGATTTTAATGGACTGATTTATTCTGCACATGAAAACTAAATGAGTCTCTCAGTTTTATGCTTGCATTTTGAGCAGCGCGCTTTCTTAGCACAGTATAAACATCAATTTCAATTCTGTTGGTCACTGGGCCTTGTTTATTTTTTTAAGAGAGAGTTTATCATATGTGGATGAATAAGAAAGAGAATGTTATTATGTTTGCATTGGTTTGCTAGGGCTGCCATAATAAAGTACCACAGACTGGGGGGCTGAAACAACGGAAATTTATTTTATCACAATTTTGGAGCCTGGAAGTCTGAGACCCAGGTGTCTGCAGAGTTGGTTTCTTCTGAAGCCTCTGTCCTTGGCTTGTTCCCTTTGTCTTTTCCTGGTCGTTCCTGTGTGTGTATCTGTGCCTCAATCTCCTCTCTGAGAAGGACACCAGTCATGGATTGAGCTCACCCAAATGATGTCGTTATAATTTAATTACCTCTTTAAAAATTCTCTCTCAAAATGCATTCTGAGGTACTGGGGGTAAGAACTTCAATATATGAATTTTGGAAGGACACAATTCAGCCATAACTTTTTAAATATTTTTATGTTTTTTTTAAAAAGGGTATTGCTCTGTTGCCCAAGCTAGAGTGTGGTGGTTTGATTCTAGCTCACTACAACCTCAAACTCTTGGGCTCAAGTGACCCTTGTTCCTCAGCCTCCTGAATAGCTAGGACTACGGTATGTGCCACCATGCCTGGCTAATTTTTAAATTTTTTCTAGAGATGGGGGTCTCACCTCTCTTAAAGTTTTTGTGGAGATGCTGCCCAGGCCTCAAGCAGTCCTCCTGCCTCAGCCTCCCAAAATGCTGGGATTACAGACATGAGCCATTGCGCCTGGCCTGTAATGGGGTTTAAATGTATCACATAGTTGTCTTAAAATTTTATAAAAAATTAAAAACAAAAATTCTTTTTAAAGCTTAAAATAGACTCGGGCAGACAACATCCTAAAAAAGAGGAGAATGTAGGGTCAGTGGCGATCTGGCTTAGAACTGGCGAAGTGATTTAGGGTGAATTTCACAGTCATTGGTCTTTTTCCTGTACTTTGCCAGTTTTTGTACTCAGTGAGATCTCAGGTACCTTTTAAGTGCCTCTAAGATTCTGTGATTCTATTTTAGTAACTGTTTTATAATTTGACCTTACTGCTGATTTAGGAAGAAGCCTGGAGAAGAATTTTTATAATCCTGTGTTATAATCTCGTGTTTACCAGGTGGAACACAAAAGAGCAAAGCTTGTGTCCAGCAGACCTTGATTTGAATTCAAAGCTCTTTTCTTCTGTACCAAGATTAAGAAAATGACTATAAAGCTCTTTTTCTTGACATCTTACCAGCTGTGTGATTGTGGCCAGTTACATTTCTTCCATCTGACCAGCTATATGCTATGTATCCTCCCTGAGCCTTCATTTCTTCGTCTATAAAACGGGAACAGAATCAGAGGCTCTCTTCCAGTCTTCTTCCTTGTCTTTGTTGCTTGTTGGGAATGCTCTTAGCACCTGCTGACTTGCTTGGCCTCCACTGCCTGCCGGACTCACATGCCACTGAGGTCACTTGTGGCTCGAGGCTGTCAGAGCGGAGCTGGGTTTATATCAATGTCCCCAACCTCTCTTGCTGTGAGACAGAACCTCTCTGCTAGATAGATGTCACTTTAGGGAGGGTGGGTTGGTTCCAAATGTTTACCGTAAAATTTTTCTTACTTCTTCTTTCTATATTTGATGACCTCAAATGGTTATCAGAAAACTGCTCCTCTTCGTTTATCAGGAGGCAAATGGTGAAAGTTTGTGGGGCAGAGATTTAGTTTAGCCTCACGCATCAGTTAAGACCCATGGATTTTAGCAGTGCCAAAAGTAAGTGCCGGACCTTGTGTCTACGTTTTCTAGCCCAGCGAAATACTGCTTTTGTGAAAGTGAAATGAAATAAACGTATGTGTATGTGCATGCGTGTATGTGTGTATGTGTGTGTGCGCATGTGTGTGTGTTGCAGGGGTGGACAGCAGGATGCTTTCCACATACTCTTCTAGTTAAATTAAGTGTTCATCCTGTGTGTTGGAATCAAATTTTTATAGATCTAGTCTTTTAAAATAATAAGGTGACTTTTATAATTGGGCTTGAATAGATCAATTGATTCAGAATAAAATTTTATATCAGTAAAACCATCAAAACAAGTTGACCAGAGAGTTTTCTGTATAGGAATAAAGATTCCCAAGTTCTGTTTGGCTTACCCATTTTTGTTATCATATATGAGTATTAAAATACAACATTTTTGGCTGTAGTATTTCATCTGGAAAAGTTTCCATAAGCTAACCCATTTAACATTGCCTTTCTCTGGTACCACTGCTGGTATTTCCTCCTTTGGATTTTGTATTCATCAGGACATTTTCAAAGTTGCAAAAAAAGTTGCAAAGGATAGAAACTCAACAGAAACAAGCTTAAGCTAAAAAAGAGAATTTATTTCAATTTAAGTGTAAAATTCTAGGGCTAGAAGTATCTTTATTAAGCAAGGTTAGATTCAGGGGCATATAGGATATTATTGGATCATTTTTTCTTTTTCTCTAAAATGGATTTATTCTCAGAAAACTGGACAGAAAAATGACTGCCAGGATTGCCAAGGAACATGGTATCCTATGACTTCCTACTGGAAAGGAAGAAAGAGCTTTCTATTCTTGTGTCCATAAATCAAGGAAGGTTTTGATTGGTTCTGATGAGTCACATGGCCATAGCTGAACCCATGACTGGCTGGTGTATAGAGCATTGTGGGCAGCCTGACCATGTGCCAATCACTGTGGCAAAGCAGCTTGATTGGCGAGAGGCCCCTGGGATTGCATGGGATGGGAGGGCTGATGTCCCAAAGGGAGAGTTGCTTAGCAGACAGACAATGTTATCCATGCTACACATAGCATTTTCGATTAGCAGGGGCTTAGGGTTTATTTATTCCTTTAGTTTACAGGGAATGAGCGGTAACTATCATTAAATCGTGCTGGATCCATTTGAGAGTTTTAAGCCGTTTAAACATTTAAAACCTGTTTGAGATAAAATGTCATGCAAAAGGTGCCCATCAGGTGGAATATACCTATGGAATATTTTATAGATAATCAAATAGTGGCAGCATGATTGATGATTGCTGAAATTGATTACAGTGCGGGGCGATTTTTTGGATGAAGGAACAAAATGACAATAATGGACTTTCTGGTTGTCTTTGGTAGGGTTAGATGACTGCCTGCAGCAGTATGTCCCCAAGTTTGAACGGGAGAAGATCAATGGAGAGCAGCTGCTGCAGATTTCCCACCAGGATCTGGAGGAGCTGGGGGTCGCACGGATCGGACACCAGGAGCTTGTGTTGGAGGCTGTTGATCTTCTCTGTGCACTGGTTAGTTCAGGAGAACGTGGTCTGTACCGCGAGGACGGCCTTTAGAACCCTGCTCTCTTAAATCCTCATTGTTTTGTGCATGCTTTAGCATATCATGATTTTCTCGATGAACTATTGAAGTAAAGAATGAGTTGAAAATAATATAAGAAGGGGAAAATGTAACTTATTTTCTAGATTAAGGACCGGCAAACTGTGGCCTGCAAGTTAAACCTGGCCCCTGTGTACTTTCGTAAATAAAAGTGTTACTGGAACACACCCAGGTCCATTCATTTATGTGCCGTTTGTGGCTGCTTTCGTGCTCCGGTGACAGAGCTGAGTAGTTGTAACAGAGACCATGTGGTCCCCCAAAGCCTGAAATAGTTATTATCTTGCCCTTTACAGAAAAGGCCTATCTTTTACAGGAAATTGTCTGTACTAGTCTTATTTTCTTATCTATTATAAAGAAAAAAAGATGGAAATAGTCCTGAATGAAAATGTCATCTTCTACATTGAAGTGAGAAATGGATTCTGATTTTCATGTCTGTTTTGTTACTATAAAAAGCGTTTGAGTTGCACAGATATTTGTGACATTTCGATAACTGATGTTTGTGTTTGACATAATCAACCTAAAAAACGGGGGAAAAATGTGAACTTCATTACATTTGGTGGATGATCGAGCTTCGGCTGTGATGTGAGTTCAGTCCTGCCAGGCCCTAACACACACATCAGACCTGTGGCTGCGTGGGTAGCTTCTGTTGAGTGTGAGCTAGAGACACCTGTAAGGGCATCTTGTTTATAAACTGGCCGGCATGGGTGGCATTCGAGCCTGCCTGTCATGGTGCCACGCTAAAGATGTAGTTTACTGAACTGTCAGGATTTGGACAGACGCGACAGCATTCGAGCCGGGTTAGTAATGCTCTGACTGGGAGCCAGGGCTATATACAATTACATCACTGAGAACGGTGGGAAAGAATGCGCTCCCGATTATTTTGCCATCGCCAGTCTGCGTTCCGTTGATTATATAACACTTGCCGCATTGTGCGTATTCTTCTTCTTAAAATGGACAGGGCCTTGTCTTCTGCTCCGAGATGCACTGCTCTTGTTTAGGAAAGTAATGGGGAAATTATTTGTGGTTGATAAATGAGCTGCCGCAAGGGAGACACTCTGGCCAAGCGCTCTGAGCGCTGGTCTGGGAAGCAGGAATTTGCATTCTAATCCTGGCTCTGCCGCATGCTACTCACTCTGTGACCGCTGGGGAAACGCTGGTGTCTGTTTTTCCCATCTGCACAGTAACACTCACCTTAGACGTGCCTCTGTACTATGGTGTGTTTTGTGCTGCCGAGATGTCTAAGTGTCCTGTTTATTATTAAAATTGTATGTTTTTTGTGTAAACATGTTTGAGTTTACTTTTATTATACTTTCCGGGAACATGGCTTTCCAGTTTTTTTTCTGCTAGATGGTTTGCAAATTTGCATTGTCTCTTTCACTTTGCGATAATACTTTCAGGACAGGTAAATCTGCAGCATGAGGGGTGAGGAGGAGGGTCTGTTAGAGGCACCTTGGATAGGTGAGTGGGGCGATAAACGTAACGGCTGCCTCTGGGCGTTCTCTCAGTTTTTTCCTCTTCCCCACCTCTTAAACATTAGACTAAACTGAACAAAGCTGGACAAGTGCCAGAACCTAAAGCTGCGTTTTATCTCCTACAATTTCCTCCTAATTTCCTCTGCGGACCCAGCTTTGACCTCAGACTCGTTCTGGACCTGCTTTGTGCCAGTGACTGCATTGGGCAGGGGGTCTCTCGGGGGCTTGCTAATGCATGTGGTTTTTCTGGGCTAGGGAGGGTCTTAGTGGAGTTTTAGTAAAATATCTTTAGTCTTGATACCCTCTCCTTTTTAAATATTCTTATGGTAATTTATGTACTAATTATATTATCTATTTAATCTATTTAGGCCCTATAGATCTTTGGAAATACAAGTTGGTGGTAACTTTTTGCTTTGAATTAGCCATCCCCTGGGCAGTTCATGTGTAACTGCAGTTGGCCCTGGTGTTGTAAAAGAGGTTTTTTTGTAAACTTAGTTTAGTGGATGTTGATTTTGTGATAGACAGGAAATGAATAGAATTAGAAGCAAGGAAAGGGGAGGGGAGAAACAGAATTGCTGGAAAGTTTCAGAGCAAAAAGAAGGGTAGATAGAATGGGTGGGGAAGGTAGGAAATAGCTACTGATTAAGATTCACCAACTGGTGAGCAACGGCTCACGAATGGTTGGTCGTGGTTAGAGAGCAAGGAGAGAAGCCGCCTTTTGTCACCTTGGCTGGCAGCAGTGGCTTAGGAGAGTGACTTACGTTATGAGGCAGGACCAGGACCACTTCCCAGGATTGAATTAGAATCTGTACCCCATTTTTCTTCCTCTATCTGGGGCAGAGGGTGCCTGAGACAGATGTGAGAGCTGCTCTTTGCAGTAGGATAGCTGTTAGCCAGTGTGACTATTTAAATGAAAATTAATTAAAGTGAAATAAAATTCAGTTCTTCAGCTGCATTAGCTACATTTCAAGGGCTCAGTAGCTGCATGTGGCTAGTGGCTACCATATTGGATAGCACAAAGAACATCTTCATCCTTGCAGAAAGTTCTATTGGACAGCACTGGTTGAGAGTAACAAAGTATATTGTAACCTGTGTTCTTTGCCAAATCAGTGAGGCCCCAGTTTACTGGAGAGGATGACAGGGACAGCTGTGTTTTTAAGGCTGAAGAAGGCTGAGAAGTGAACACAGCTGGAACTGATACATATGTTAACTGATACATGCTACCTAAATTTGTGGTTTAATGAAATACCTGTAACGAACCTACCTGGCCAGAGTGCTTATGCACACTTGTGTACCCGAGATTACTCATTGTGCATCGTTTAAATGGCCTATCATTTAGAAATGCTACTTTTTTAATGAAAAGAAATCATGCAGAAAGAGGAATCTTTGCTAGCAATTTGTATTTAATTTTATTTTACTTATGAACTTTTACTAAATGCTTTTAGGGAAACTGTGCAGTCTCAGCTTGTCACTTAACGGACCCAAGTCAGTGAGATGCTTTGATTGTGTGTCTCTGGCTCCCCTTAGTCGTGCATGTTAGACCATGATCAGAGCTCGTAGGAGTGGAAAAGGTAGAGAGGTTGTGTAAGGTTTGTCCTTAGTAAGAATCTGTATACTTTTAAGGTGCCAGAAGAGTGAGAATCTGGTCTCTTTGCTTTTCTCCTGTCTGGTGGATGGTTTCTCCAGCCAGGTCAGGGAGGGATCCCTGGTGGCTAACCCTTGGGGAAGTGGGATCTCAGCCAAGAGGTTTAATATGTGAATAGATTTTCAGAGACTCACTTTAATATTTAATTTATATCTTTTTGATGAATTATCTTAGAGCAATTTCTGAAGGAGACAGATTTTAGGGAAAAGACCGGTGAAAAGAATCAATCTGTCCTGAGAAATTATCCATTTTCTTTCACTGTGGGGCACTTAAGTCAATAATCCTTTCCTGATTACGTTACTACAGTAGAGGCTCTTTTGAGCTAATATAATCAGTTTCTTGTTCTCTCCTTATTGTGGAATAGGGTTGAAGGGGAAGGAACTTTCCTTCCTAACTTTCCTCTTTACTTCTTTCAAAAATTATATTCTATTTTAGCTGTATCTATCCATCTTTCTAGTTCCCCTTATTTGTTTTTTTTGGAGGGGGAAAAGAAGAATCAGAGCAAACAGAGTGGAAAATGAAGAGAACCAGTTACACAAAGCTACCTTCCTCTTTTACTTTAGTATTAAAGTGGTAGGTTTTTAGGAAGATTGAGGTTTAAAGTTTCTTGCAATAATAAAGTGGATTTAATCCTCTTTGAGTTCCAGAAGTCGGTGTTGTGTATAGTAATAAAAGTTTCGTGTAATTTATGGTGACATAGATTATTGAACGCTGACTTTCCTGCTTTTAGTTCCAAACTGTTGATGTAAGTTGGCAGGCTAATTGACCGAGGGGAGGGGACATTTCCTATTAATAATAGTCACAAGTCCTTCAAGACAAGCTGTCACGTGGGCTCTTTATCCATTCAATTGTAAGTCTTTGATTCTTTGAAATTGAAAAAGCCATGATGAAAATCCATCTTTTTATTTTTGTCTTTTCTATTGAAGGCCAATATCATATTTTAGTCTCTAGAAAATAACATAAAAAAGAATGAATATAAGATTTAGATAGACTGCTACTGTTAATACAGAACACTCATTTTGAAATTTACAGTTTTTTCAAAGCTTATAGAAGATAGCTTTCAATTCATTTCAGTTACCTAACTCCTTTCAGAATTTCTATCTAATTTTTTAGAAATTATTTTTCCCAGGAAGCAACATAAATTTAAACTTCAAATAAAATCTACTTAAAGTTAGGATTGTTTTCATTAAAGTCAAAGCCTTTTGTCATTGTTATTAACTTACCACTGTTCATCTTGCAGAAAGAAATTGTCACAAACCTGCAAGTATGTTTATAATTTATGTATCTTGATTTTGAAACCTGGCTTGCCCCTTTTTGGCCCAGATGGCCGGGATGGCTGAGACCAGCTGAAAGAAGCACCTGACACTTCAGAGGGGGTGGAGCAGGTCAGGAAGTATTTTGGGGAGTTAAGCAGCTTGTTGGTTTGTGCTAGATCCTGGACCACTGGCCAATTTTCTTTATTCTTGTCACATGTCCCTCTTGTTTTCTGCCTTCTCACTTGGCCCTTTCTTGAGCAGGTGTGTGGAAGGGAGACACACAGGGTAGGGAGCAAAACCTTGTGTCCTAGATGGTGATTGTTTTGATTAGAATCCCAACACCGCCACTGATTAGCTGTGCTGATTTACTGTTTTTGTGCCTCAGTTTCCTCACCTATAAATTAGAGATAATAACATTTCCACCTTCATGGGCTGTTTCCCTGAGATAGATAATACACATTAAACACTTAGCCCCATTCCTGGCATAAAGTGTTCAAAAATGTTAGTCATTATATTAGTCCCAGTCTTTAAGTGGTCCCAGATTCTTGCATTGGGATGCTATTGAGTCAGTATAATATACCTCCAGAAATACCTTCACTTTTTGTTAAAACGATAAAACAATTTAAGACATGTACATGCAATTGAATACAGAAATTCATATCCCCACCGCCAAAGTCGTCTCAGATTTATGTATTGCATCCTGGGATTCATTCTGTCTCTGAAAGGAAGTCTAAGACAATATTGTCCCGTGAAATTGCACCCAAGTAAGTTGAGCATTGTGCAAAAAGAACACAGGTTAGAAGCTCCGGAGAGGGAAATTACATTTTAGTGAGTTAGTTGGTGTTTAGTTAGTGCTGCTCTGTGTCTGTGTGAGTCTCAGCTGATGGGAATTCATCCTTTCAATGACCATGTTGTGGCCTGCTGTGCTAGAAAGACAATAGTGAGCAATACACACAGAGCCCTGCTTCCCCACACCTTGAGTCCCATGGGGGAAAACAGCAGCAAACACGGTGATTTAGGTGGAGCAGAAGTGAGTGCAGTGCTAGAGAGTGATTGAGGGGGCGATTCTGCCCACTGGGGACACATGGCAATGCCAGAGATGCCTTTGGTTGTCACACCTGGGGAGGGGGCGCTACTGACATCTGATGGGGTAGAGGCCAGAGGTGCTGCTGGATCTCCTGCAATACACAGGAGCCCCCATCCCCACAACAGAGATTATCTGGCCCTGAATGTCAGTAGGACCCAGGTTGAGAAACCCTGGTCGGGGAGTCCTTGCAGAGGAGAGGCATTTGGGTCAGGACCTGAGTTATAAGAATGAGCTGTCCATGCCAAGACTTGTGGAAGGCGCATTTCGGGAAGAGGAACTAGCAAGGAGGCTAGGAGCAGGCTGCAGGAGGAGCAGAGAGGAGGCCAGTGTGGCCAGAGTGGGCAGCGTGGGCTGTGGGTAGATCAGGCAGGGCATTGTGGTGGTTCTAGGAGTTACTCAGGTTACTCAGATGGCTTTTGAGTTATTATGAGAATTTGGACATTGTTGATTGTTTGAATTTTTCCCTTTGATTTTATTTTGCATAGAATTATGGCCTTGAAACGGATAACATGAAGAACTTGGTTCTGAAACTGCGAGGTTCTTCCCACAATTTGCAGAATTACATAAGTAGCCGGCGGAAGAATCCAGCTTATGATGGGAACACCTCCCACAAGCCCCCCAACGAGTTCCTGACTTCCGTGGTGGAGCTCATTGGCGCTGCCAAGGCCTTGCTCGCGTGGCTGGACCGGTGAGTTGCGGACGTGTCTCTTCCACTGTCTTATAAGAGTAGGGTCCGAGATGCCTGGAAGCCTGTACTTAAGAAAATGAGCCACTGTCCCTTTCCTGTCATTTTCACTGGAAGCCAGGGAGTCTTGGATCAGTGGTAGATTTTAGGATTCCTTTGCAAGTTACTTAAAAGGTTAATGGCAGGAACAAGTTAACCTCAGCTTGGAGAAGAGTGAAACTGTGCTAAAGGTTGTTTATTATTGAGATTAAACATTAATAGTTGAGTATTTGGTTGGCGTGAAAGCTGTTAGTTGACTTCTGAAGGGGATGTTCACTGTCTTGGCTCATTTTCAATGTGCTTTTATCTAGTACTTCTCTTTTTTCTATTCAGATTCCTGTTTTATGTGTTACTTGAGAGGAAACAGATAATTTAAACTAGCCCATGGGGTAGCTCTGCTTGTCAACATACAGTGTGGGATCCCAGCGGGTTCCCGCTACCTTTTTTTTAAAGAGGAATTTTGTTACCTTCTAGGGCTCCATTTACAGGGATCACCGACTTCTCAGTAACGAAGAATAAAATCATTCAGCTTTGCTTGGACCTGACCACGACAGTCCAGAAGGTCAGTAGCACATCATTATCACTTTCTGAAATTCTTTCCCCCTTTTCTTCTTCTGCAAAGGATTTCCATGCAGGTATGAAGTACCATTCTCCCTGCCCACCCCTTTTTCCCATCAGAATTGGGGAGGGATGAAAGGCTTTAAATTAGATTCGTTATACAGATGGTTTCTGTGAAAAATGACCAGTGGCCTTTGAATCAAAGATTGCTGTTTGTTCTGTTCTGTTTTAATATAATTGAGCCAACAGTCCTGTACTTCTTCTAAAATGTTAGAGCACTTAATTTCTTTTTTAACGGAAATTTTAGGCTGGGTGTCGTGGCTCGCATCTGTAATCCCAGCACTCTGGGAGGCCAAGGTGGGAGGATTGCTTGAGGTCAGGAGTTCAAGACTAGCCTGGGCAACACAGTGAGACCCCATCTCTACAAAGAAATTTAAAAATTAGTTGAACATGGTGGTGCATGCCTGTAGTCCTATCTGTTCAGGAGGCTGAGGCAGGAAGATTGCTTGAGCCCAGGAGTTCAGGGCTGCAGTGAGCATGATTATGCCACTGTACTCCAACCTGAGTAACAGAGTAAGACCCTGTCTCAGAAGGAAAAAAAAAAAGAAGAAATTCTGGAGTAACTAAATTGTACTATAGTCTTTGTGTTGAGGACTTTACTGTATCTGCTTCTTAATTTTCTTCTCATTTTGACCTTTGGTTGTTGGCTTTACCAGTCAGAATGGGCTAGATTATGAGGCAATAACGAACAACCCCCAAACCTCAAAAGTTTATTCCTTTTTATTACTTGATTATTTACAAGTAAATGGGTCGGGGGGGTGGTGGGGAAGTCTGCTTGGATTCTCCTCACTTCAGGACATGGACTGGCAGAGCCACCAGTGTCTCATGTTGCTTGTCCCCAGGGTAGAGAGACAAAGAACCTTGAAGGTTCCCACACTGACGGATGTTCTGGTTTGGAAGTGACACGTCAATTCACTCACGGCTCCTTGGCCAGACCTGGGTATCTTAGTAAGGGCCCAGAAAGTTTTATATCAGTCAATCTGTAACTTATCTGGCTTCTGTGATCTTAATTTTTAAATTTCTTATTAAAGAAATTGTACCATCAGTGTTTAGGACCATCTCCTGTCCTATTACTCAGTATGTAGCAGCCACTTGTTAAGTATTTTTGAATTGAATTGAGGCTATAAAATGCAAGGAAGGGCTTGTTTTTTCATGTCCCACTTGGTCCTGAAATTCTGTGATTCTGCATTTGTTTCCACTGCTGATTTGGCAGAAAATAAAGAACATCCTTCCCTCGATCCTGACCATGCCTGACAGAGGTACAATTCTGAAAAGCCACGTGTTTTCTGTTTGTTTCTGGAGCGTGAATTGTGAACTTTAGATTTGCACGTGACAGTTGTTTGAGATCTAAGCCTGAGCAACCATGGGACTTAATAGAGCCCATGATCTTAGAAAGGTGCTCAGAGCAACTCAAGTGGCTCTGTGGTTTAGCTCTTTTTTTTTTTTTTTTTTTGTGATGTACAAAGTAATTGTGTCAAAAAGAGTCTGATACCAGTTTTGCTGCATTAGTCATTTAGCCATGAAAGCCTGGCCTTTGCAGTGGAAGGGATTTCCCTGATAACATACCTTGAGCATTCCTCTTCTTCTCTTCTTTCTTCTTCTCGTAATATTCTGCCTCCTATTTTGATTTTTAATGGAGTTTACTTGCAGTTGATTCAATGACAGTGTAAGAGTTAAACATGTAATTAGCAAAGGGGAAAGTTATGTTCATGGGTACATTCGTGTTTTATTGCAAAGGGCCCTAGACTGTGTGACTGATTCAGGCTGCCCCGTGTAGCATAGGGAGAGGAGAGAAGGGGCTGAAATCAAAGGCAGAGGTCATCATATTTGTTTCACAGGGCGAATCTGCTTTGTCTAAGCAAGTTGATGTTGGCTTTATAGGTATTTGGACAGTACTGTCAATACATTTTTATTTAGCACTTATTCTGTGTCTGCGCTATTCTGGGCACTGGGATCCCAGAATGAATAAACAGAGAGTCTCTGACCTCATGGACTTCAAAGTCTCTGGGGGAAAGAGAAAATTGAAAGATAAATAAGCAAAATCATATATATATATATAGAGAGAGAGACAGAGACAGAGAGACAGAGAGAGAAAGAGAAAGAGAGTGTGGGTGTGTCTGTTATATATAATTATATAAGGTTAACAAAGTGCTAAGGAGGGAATGCACCCAGGAAGGATTGAGAGGGGAATACAATTTGAGATATGTAGCTAGAGTAGCTTCATTGAGAAGGTCACACTTGAATAATTCAACTAGTAGATTCTGTGCTTGTCTGGATGGGATGGGCTTACTGCAAAAACTCAAGTGGTACTTTTCCTTATAATCGTAGAGGTGTTGACCCTCATGAGGTGGTGATAAAGAGAATTTCCATGTAGGAGGTGCTCCTGATGTGGTCACATCAGAGGGTACCTGCTTAGCATCCTGTCCCACCTGCCAGTGCTTACTGGGGCCTAACAGTGCCTGGCACATGCTTAATGGCGATTTTTAAATGCATGTTCAAATGAATGAGGCAATGCTTTCGACAAGTCAGCTGCAGAGATTTTGTCTTTTATCAGGAGAACTGTAACCCAAATTCAAGGGACACAAGAGGTATTGTTTTTGTTTATTTCTGTGTTCATTTTTTGTTTCTGTTTTCCCTGTGTGCTCTTTGAGGAAGTTTAGTGCTGAGGTAGTTAAGAGTGTATTCTTTACAGAGAGACAGCTGTAGGTTCAAATCCTACCTCTGCCATTAATTACCATTAATCTTACCTCTACCATTAATTAGACCTTGGACAAGTCACTTAAAATTTAGGAGTCTCAATTTTCTCATATGTAAATGGGAATACTCATATTTACCTTGCTAGATGATTTGGTGGGATTCCTACAAGTTATTGTTGAGTAAGAAAAAAGACAAACAAAAAAAAGGATGAAATGAAGATAAATGAGTACCAAAAAAATTAACATGCATGTATATATACATGTATTTGTAATATACACACATCCACAAACCTATATACAAAGGAATATGTAAATGTATTAGGCAATTTGAAAGAAAAGTTGTGTTTACCCCAGCAAAGGAGTGAGGTAGGGAGGGAATGTAGGAGCCAAGCAAAAAAGAGAGAGAACAAAAATTTTTTATCTACAAAAATCATGTATATTGACCACATTTATGTATTTATGTAAAATTAGATACAGGTAAATAATATAAAATATGTTTAAAATAATACCTACTTCAAAAAATTGTTATGAAAATTAAATGGGATATGAATTATTAAAAGCGCATCACTTAAGTAATAGTGCTCTGTCATAGATAATAGAAAAATCTTGCCTTGACTGGTTTTCTGGGATCAAATTTGATAGTTTAAGGAGGGCAATGAAATAAATATGCTGTTCTTGTTTGCTGGTATTTTTTTTTATTTTAAAGTTGAACAGTTTTTAAGGATTAAGACTGTTAGGTAAATATACATGGGGCTATCATTTTCTGAACTTAGATTGAAAAGATGTTTTTTGTGTTAAAAGTAACTGAAGAACATAGGTGCTTGGCAGCCTGCGATGTTTGTGTACACGTGCACACATACACACGCAGGTCGGAATCGACAAACCTGATGAACGAGTGGAACGTCGCTTTCCCTGTGCGTGGATCGTAGCGGCAGCAACAAGACTGGGTGTGCCAGGGGGCTCCACACCCTCTCACAGTCCTTCGCGGAAGGTCTGCTGACTCTTTGGGAAGAAACCCATTTTTGCCACTTATTCCTTTTAACCTGGGAATCAAAGGAATAAAAGCTGGATCTCTTTTTTTCCCAGCAGCAACATATTCTTCCTGAGCCTTCATTCTTCATGTCTGTGTCCGTGAAGAGACATTTGCTTGTCCCTTTTTCTCCTTTCTTCTACGTATTGCTATTTCCTCCTTGTTTTTCTTGTCACTTTCTCCACATCCTTCTTTCCAATCATAGTTTATAAGTCCTCTGATTTGAAGGATAAATATTGCTGCTTAATTTTTCCCCTTCAAGGAAACTGCACATTTTTTTTTCCAAAAAGATCTTCCCATCCAGTGTTGAGGCTACAGATTGAGATGAAGGAAACCAAAGTGGGAAGAGATTGTGTCTGTATTTCTAGTCCAGTCTTCTCATGTTGTGACGCCATGGGAACTGAAACGGTGGCGGTGAGAGGAACGAAAATGGCAGTGGCGGCAGGTGCTGAATTCCGGTCGGGACAGAAGTAGGGAAGTGATCGATATGTGGGCCGAAGAAAACTGAACGGAAAGCAAGCAAGCCATGGAAGCAGAAGAGGAAAAAGGCCATAACTGAGTGCTAATTGTGTCTCGGGTGTGCACTTCGTGCTTGACATGTGTCCTCACACCGAGTTCTCCGCAGTTCCCTGAGGGAGGTGGGTTTTGTCATCATCCTGTTTTACAGAGAAGGAGACAAAGGCACAGAGACGTTAAACACGTTGCCCAGGGCTGCTCCGGTCCTCAGAAGGCAGAGTGACGAGGACAGGCGGGGGCGGAGCAGGTGGCTGCCCGGCCTGGGTCTCTGCTGGCCAGGTGCCCCGGGGCTGTGGCGAAGCTCGGCTCACTGTCTGACTCGTGAGGGAGGGACTCGGTTTCAGCGCTGATTTTTCCATCCCGTGGCCTTCATGCCAAACAATGTGAAGTCATGCCTGCAGCTGCTTCCTCTCAGTAGGAATGGGTGTGGGAACCCACGTTTACCGTGGTGGAAGGTAAAACGTGAGCCCTTTCACACGCTGACGGGAACAATTTGGGAGGCAGGAGAGCTCCTCCTGTCTGTTGGCTCAGTCACCAGGACAGGGAACCCAGTTCTTGGTGGCCTCTTGGATTCACTAAAGAACCAAGTGTTGGGAACCAGGAGGTCACACCTCTCCCTTGACTCTCTGGCCCTGGTGTGTTTGAGAGGAGCTCTCCGCCTCTGGGCGATGGCCTCCCAAGGGTGACAGTGCTTACATCATTTTGAGATTTGTAATGAAAGATTATAGACACAAATTATCAGTTTCATGTTCAGCACAAGACCACATAAATACACTGTTTTTCTGAAGTTGATATTTATCAAACAGTTCTGTCAGACCATATTAATAGAGAATCCGCCATAATGATAGTTCATGGTTTAGTTCTGTGCACACGGTATAGGTGAAAAAGCACATTTTTGAATGGTAATTATTTATATTTACAGAATTAGCTCCTGTAGTTTGAATTTATGTCAGATTCACACATGAAAAAATACATTTATAAATTTATTTTTAAAGTGTTTTCTTCCTAGGTTGCTCTTTTCCTGAGAGTCACTATACATTTGGGGAGCAGCGACTATTATTGTTTCCTGTGTTTTTGTCTGGTAGAGAAAATTGTAAAGATTGAAGATGACAATGAAAGTCTGATGATTAAACCATGTACAGTAGAAATTGGTGGCCATCTCCCTCCCCCAGTAATAATAAAAAGTGACTTAAAAATGACTTTTCTATTTAAGTGAAAATCTTTGCCTGATAATTTCAACAGAATTGATTAATATCCTTCATGTACGTAAAATAATTAACATTATGATTGTCCCAGTTTGGGATTATACAGTGAATGGTGCTGAATAAACTCTACAGAATCTAGTTGTTTCGATTTTCTTCTGGACGCGCCCTGTGGCGTAGCTTGAAATCATTTGCTGTGGACGAGTTCTAGAAGGTTGACTGAGAAAGTTTCGCACTGGCAGTTTCACTTTGGCGGCGTTTAGGCAGGGCAGTGGTGATTCCTATACTCAGCTAACCTGGCGCATGCAGTGTTCCGAGGCTTTTGTTCTTGAGCTGAGTAAATAATGCTTTGCATTCCAGCTCTTTATTTGATGTCATCAATAGCATACCTCAAGACCACTTTTTTGGCAGTGTGTTAATGAATGTTTTGTTGAGCTCTTTTCATCTATCAAGGACTGAAATATCTGATTTGATCTCAGTGGTGCTTAAAATAAACTTTTGTGGCTGAGTTTACTCAAGCTCCTATTTGAAAGCTGTTCTTACAGGCAAGCCCAGAGCTAAGGGCTGCTGGCTTGTTGGCCCACAGCTTAGCTGAGCCTGGGGTCACAGTGGAGCCGTGGTCAGGTTTCTTACCTTGGACCTCTATTGCAACTTTCTGGACACTCTGGATAGGAGGTGGCTTTCAGTTCAGTGATTTTTGTAGGTTTTCAAATTAAATAATTGGTCAAGTGGGTGCTCTGATGAGAAGTTCTTTGGGGGAGAGGATAGCAGGGCCTTAGAAGAGGCGAATGTCAGCCCCAGCCAGCTCTGCCCTCCCTCTCCCACCCAGGTCTTGTAGGACTGCACTGGCCGAGGGATTAGGGGCACGTCAGGATTGTCTTGCGTTCCAGGAACTATCTAGAAAGCGAAGCCAACAGTTTTGGAAAGTTTTTTTAACTCTTAAACTAAATTTTCATTTTCTCTACCCCCTTCTTTAGGATTGTCTTGTAGCCGAAATGGAGGATAAAGTTTTAACTGTGGTAAGTATAGGTTCTAAAAGTTATTGTAAAATTCCTTTTCCAAAGGCAGTGGGAATCACGTTAATTAAAGTAAATGGACTGTGGCTGATGACTTCAGGAGATGCTTTGAAATACTGGCTTTTGGTATAGGGGTCTGTTAATTGAGGTGGAAGCGAAAGCATAAAAGTTGTTTTACAAGACCAACTGCTGTGAAAATTCCTGAGTTTAGATTACCTATATTGAGCTCTCTGTTTTGTTTTGTTTTTTCCTTCTGAACATTTTATTAGAGTACAATTAATTATACATACATTGCTAGCTAACCTGGTTAATCAGTGTTAAATTGATGTGTAAATTTCACTTTAGGACCATGTTGATTAAAAAAAAAATTTTTTTGGCCAAAACCTTATGATGGAGGGGGAGTGTGCTGTGACTGTTTAAGGAGCATTTTGTAACCATTCATCATCGCTTCCTCCTTTTGACATAAGCCAGCCTGTGCTCTTTTGATAAGCCCTTCCTCCTACTGATGTTGAGGAATTTAGCAATGAAACTGCTATAAATATATTTTCCATAAATAGGGAGGCTAAACAAATTGGAGGAATGCAAAAAAGAATCACTTCTTGGATTCTCCCCCTTGGAAAGAAAAAATCACTCTGGAATTTCCTGATTTTTTTTTTTGTTTGTTAAATTTTGAAAGGTTAGATGAATCTGATTGGGGGAAATGCCACACGTAGCCACTGTGATTTCTACGGAACCCACTTAATAGGGATCCTCATGGTATCTCCTTAAGAGTTTTACTTTGTCAGTGTTCCGTACTCAGAGAATGTGAGTGATCACTAAAAATATCATAGACCTATAAATGTAAAATGCAAAACTATAAAACTTCTAGAAGATAACACAGGGGAAAATTTGGGTGACCTTGGGTTTGGCAATGAGTTGTTAGATAGAACAGTCAAAGTATAATCCATGAAAGAAAAATTGATAATGTAGATTTAATTAAAATTAAAAACTGCCTTGCGAAAAGCACTGTTAAGAGAATGAGAACACAAGCCACGGACTGGGAGAAAATATTTTCAAAGCACGTATCAGATAAAGGACTTGTATCCAAAATATACAAAGAACTCTTAAAACAGTAATAAAACAAACAACCCAATGAAAAGTGGGCAAAAGATCTGAACAGACACCTCACCAAAGAAGACATACAAATGGCAAATAAGCATATGAAAAGATGTCCAGTGTCATTTGTAATTAGAGAATTGTGAATTAAAACAAAGAGAGACCACTATACACCTATTAGAATGCCTAAAATCCAAAACACTGGTAACACCAAATGCTGGCGAGGATGTGGACAACAGAAACTCTCATTCATTGCTGGTAGAAATGCAAAAGAATACAGCCAGTTTGGAGGACAATTTGGCAGTTTCTTACAAACTAGACATATTCTTACTGTAGAATCAAACAGTTATGCTCCTAGGTGTGTACCCAAAGGAGCTGAAAACTTGTATCCAAAAAATCTGCGCAGAATGTTTATAGCAGCTTTATTCCTAATTGCCAAAAATCGGAAGTAACCAAAATGTCTCTCAATGGGTGAATGGATGAATAAATTATGGTGCATCCATAAAATAGAATATTATTCAGCAATTAAAAAAATGAACTATCAAGTCGTGAACAGATATAGGAGAAACTTAGATGCATATTTTTAATTGAAATAAGCCAATCTGAAAAGGCTACTTGCTGTTTAATTCCAACTATTTGACATTCTAGAAGAAGCAAATCCATAGAGATAGTAAGAAGATCAATGTTTAAAAAAAAAAAAAAAGAACAAGATCAATGTTTGCCAGGAGTTCATGGTGAGGGAGGGGGTGATGGATAATTGGGTTGAGCAGAGGATATTTAGGGCAGTGAAACTGTTCTGTAGGATACCGTGATGGTAGATACATGACATTAGGCATTTGTCAAAACCCACTGAATGTAAAGGTGAACCTTAATATAAATTATGGACTTTAGTTAGTAATAATGTCTCGATATTGTTTACCAATTGTGACAGATGCCCCATACTAATACAAGATGTTATGAACAGGGGAAACTGGGGTTGGTGTGGCGGTGAGGGAGTATGTGGGAACTCAAGGTACTTTTTGCTCACTTTTTTGGTAAATGGAAAACAGCTTTAAAAAGTAAAATGTACTAAAAAAATGGTTCAGGCCAAAAATTTTTTTTTACCTTGTCAGTGTTTGGTATGCAGAGAATGTGAGGGGTCACTAAAAAGTCATACAGGTGGCTGGGAATAAACGATTTTCCTTAACTGCTGAAAGGGGATTTCTGTCTGGCCTGTGCTCTTCAGTGGTTGCAAAGGGGTTAATGTAAAAGCCGTACTTTTTAAGCAAGGCTGAAATAGTGGCACCATTTCCATGGATTGTAAATACGAAGTCCAAATGCTATGCATTCATTGAGTAGAATTATCAAAACGATAATTTTTTGTGTGTGTGTTTTAGTTTTATTTTGTAAATAGTTGTACATATATTTATGTAAAAGTATGTACAGATTGTTTGTCCACTTTAAAAATTGGGGTATTTAGCTTTTTATTACTGAGTTGTAATAGTTCTTTTATGACCAGAACTAAAGATTTATAAGTGAAGTGCATTTCTTTGAAAATTGGCTTGAGATAAACTTGGTTAATGATTGAACTTTCCTGACTATTTGCCTTTCTAATTCTAGGTCAAGGTTTTAAACGGCATCTGTGACAAAACAATTCGGTCTACTACGGATCCTGTTATGAGCCAGTGTGCGTGCCTGGAGGAAGTTCACTTACCAAACATTAAACCTGGGGAAGGCTTGGTAAGTTCTAATAACATTTATTTTCAAATAACACACACTGTCATTTACTGAAGTTTTTAAAAATATTCTTTATTGCTTTCACTGTAGAATTAGACTACCTTCAATTACGTAGTTAGGAATTTGCTATCTTGAACTCTGTTGATATGTTTTCTATCTTCAAAGTATAAAAATAAATGCAGTTTTAAAACTGTATAATCATATCTTAAAGGAATTGTTTTAACAGTTTATTTTTAGGACTTAGCAATGCAAGGAGATATAGAACATTTATACAAAATAAAGACGGTCTGTGTGTACAAAAGCAACGTCTCCTCTGAAAGCCTCTATTAGCCTCTTACGATGGATGTGAGAAGAGGCTGGTTGAAGGAAATGATTCTTAAGAGAAGTTTAGAAAGTTTCATAAGTGATGTATGATCTGTACGATGTGGGTGAACTTCTGGTACCTAGCGTGCATCCTGTGGGATTAATTTGCTGAAATTTAAGTGAGGAAACTGTGAGGCCCATTAATTGGCTTAGAGGCTTTGAGTAAGAGAGAGCTGGGTTTAAATCCCAGCTCTTGAGGGACTTAACCTCTTTACCTGTCAGTTTCCTCACAGGGCTGTTGAAAGTATTAAATTAGATTATGAATGCAGAGCTCCAGGTGCTGAGCATGTAGCACATGTGCACTCGTGGTGGCTGCAGCTACTGTGGCTGGTATGGAGGAGGAGGACGAGGAAGGGAAGGAGGAGGAGGAGGAGGAGGAAGAGGGGAAGGAGGAGGAGGAGGGGGAGGAGGAGGAGGAGGAGGAGGAGGGGGAGGAGGAGGAGGAGGGGGAGGAGGAGGAGGAGGAGCGCTGCCTAATGTGTAGGTAGTGTGGGGAGGTATTAAGGCAGTTTCTGCTCTTACGTAGAAAACAAAAATCAGCAAAACGTTGACAAGCAAGCCCACATTCTTAGTGAACGGAAATATGCAGACTACTACTACTTGGCTTCAAAGTAAATGATGGATTATAACAGATTAAATTTAAACAGGGAGGTCTTCCTGGAGGTGGGTTTATAATCAAGTATTAAAGCAGACAGATGCCCTGAGTGGGCAGAAATGGAGTTGCCATTTCAGATGGTAAAGTTATAAAGCAGTGCCCTGGGAAGGGGAGTACCATGCGTAGCGAGAAGCTGATACGCTCTGCGAATGGGAGTAACAGGGCGGGAGAGGAGTGGGGAGAACTTTGATGAGATTAGTGTTTGATGAGATTCTCATCATAGAGTAGGTTGCTGAGCAGGGCAAGGTCAGCATGATTTCTGAGGAGGGTTCACATTGTCACTACGTAGATACCAGGGTGAGCACTACTTTCTTCCCTGTCTACTTTTATTCTCTTTCCCCATCTTATAACAATAGTTTTATTAAAAAATCTCATACATGGTATGTCCAACTGCTGAAATATTTTCTCAGGGATATGGCATTCACCTCTGGCTTTGCCCATCAGACCTCACAGGAGGGAGAATATTCTTTATGTTTCCCTTAAAATGGAGGGTGCCTTTGACTAACCTGCCTGTGTTGTGTTATTTAGCAATCTTCATTTGCATATGTCTGTCTGAGTTATTAGTGGCTTATATAAGTCATCCTGCAATTGCTGTTGAGACCATATTTAGATGAATATATTGTGTCCCTAGACAAAGAGATAGTCAAGAAAGAACAGTTCTTGTTCGAAGTGCCTCGTGCATTGAGCAGGTCTGAGAAAGCTCCTCCATCCTCAGAGCTGTGGCAAAGTGCTGTGTGGATGGCACACAAATCATAATATCAAAGCGATCTCAAGTTTGATTTCTTTCACTGGTATTTCGATTTGTTTAGTTCCCCTTCCCCACCCTTTGGATCCTGTTTCATGATGTTTCAGGGGGCTTAAAAATGAGTATTGTTCTGAAGGGACTCTCATTAATGTTTTATAAGTTTGTCTCACTTGTGGCTTGCAGCACTTCTAAATGTTGGAATAATGAGTCAATATATTTGTGACTCACTCTAGGGCATGTACATCAAATCAACCTATGATGGATTGCACGTGATTACTGGAACCACAGAAAATGTAAGTGTGTATCCGTTAAATGTGAAGCCTGTTGTGCATTTAAACAAATCTGACACACAGCTCCTATACTTCTCATTTAAATGTATGCATGCTGTTTTATTATCGATTAGTGAGAGTGTGGGTGCCTGTTTTATTTCTGTTAGAGTACTGCTTATCACAAGCTGCTATCAATTTATTATTTAAATTGTCCTTTATTACTATTGTTCATATACCTTGCCTAGCTTTCACCCTGGAAGTGTTAAACCATAATCACAAAAACAATGATCTCTTTGTTGTTGAGAATTGCTTTTATAAGAACTGGGATTGGTGGCCATATATGTAAAATATAATTAATAAAATTTTTATATGTCTCCAAAGCAGCTATTTTGGGATTTTTGCACAACATGTTTTTATAGTTGCATTTCATAATATTTGGCATGATACTGAAATTTAGTCCCCCTCCCCAAATCTTTTGAATAGAAAAAGCAGGTCTGTTTCCACTGTGAGAGACCTTCATACAATCTTTGCTTCCTTCTGGAAATTCAAACATTTTAAATTTGTTAAAAAGCAGAGCTACTGAATGCTTCCTTCTTGGAACCTACAATATGGCTAGCTTTCGAATGACTGATATGAAACTTAAAATGTTTGAATGGCTTGCCTGGTTCTGTGTAAAAGAAGCATGTTTCTGGGGACTTAATCTACTATTTAATAAATTAAGACAGCAGGAAATAATTCCTAAATGTAGGGGAAATTTTGGTTTCTAATCTGTTTCGTAGAAATGTGTGTCTATATGTCTAATTTTGAGCTTCCGCTGCTAGGTCTTTTGATAAAAGAAAATGGCATGATGTTTGAGTGTTTGTGATAAGCACTTGATTTTTGTAGTAAGAAAATGACATTGCTTAAGACAGTCAGTGAATTATAAATACACTGTGTGGTTCTGGCAGATGAATGAGTTAGGAGCCGGTAATATCTTTCAGCATTCTCTGTTGAGCTACAGTGACAAAACACTGAGAATCACTGGACGTTTTATGCCACGTCACCTGATCGGCAGTGACAGCACAGGGAGCTCCGCTTTCAGGCTGGGGATGGTGCTAAAGAAAAAACGCATAAGGCATCAGATGATTCTCCCCTTGACCTTGTTGGAGACTTGGTATATTGCAGCTCAGCCGTGACATATGACTCTTGTACCACTCGGTACATTGTCATGGAGTTGGCTGGATTCAGAGAAATGGTGAATGTCATTTCAGTTTTTAAAGAGTTGAAGCTTTGCAGCCTAGCAATTTGTTGATGACATTATTGGACTTCACCAAGCCGGTGTGGTGCCAGACTCTATCTTCTTGAAGCAGCCTCCATCTTGGATCAACACGTGGAACACCAGAAGGCATCGAGTTTCTTCCTTTCTGGACCTCCATTCCCACTTTTTTTTTTTTTTTAAAGATGAGAATTTGAATGAGACACAAAACAAAGCTGCTTTTGAATCAAATGGAATGTCAAATGTCATTAATGATATATTCTCCGAATTTCTGCCAGACCCATGACACTGGGTGACAGATTCAGGGTTCCCTGGGTGTAGTCTATCCTAGTGTTCCCACATAGGACTACGTGGAACTCGTCTCGGAGAGTGGAGCTTACCATCTTCCCCCCTCCCCCACTTTGAGTTCCTGGCAAAAAGAATTCCATCTTGTTAGAGATAAAATAAAAAAAGAGAAAGTTTGTCTGATTCTATCTGATAATCCTCTTGAAAAGGTCACTTATTCCTTCACTCTCTCAACTTGTGTTTATTGAGTACCTGGAATGTGCTAGACACTAGGCTAAGTCTTCTACATGACAGTGGGAAGTTAGGTAAGAGCTTGCTTCTCAAGGGCTTAGTCTGTAATTTTACACTTAATGTTGGATACTTTATACTGGAATGGTGATAGAAAATGCCAGTTTCAGGTTAGCTCTCCTGGTATCACTTAAGGTCGCTATGACTTCAGAGTCAGAGTGTTTTAAAGGCCTATGGTATGGAGGGTGGCAGTGGCTGGATATCCACTGCGTTCCCACGTGAATTGTCTCCATGTTCCTCTGTCCTGGACTCCGGGCCTAAGCGATGCCAGCAGGTCATTCTCAGGCCCTCAGTTCATTTTTTTGAAGGTTACCTGAGAGGCTAGGATCATTCCCAGGTCAGATCGTTCCCAGTGTCTGGTGATTCTTTATCTGATTTCTTTCTTTTTGATGTGATGGCAAGACCTTGACAAGAGTCTGGACAAGGTCTTGCCACCCTCGGATTACGTGGGACTTAGATCAGCCTTTGAAGAACGGGTGCCTTATTCTCCAGGTCGGCACCCTCTGCGGCAGACCAGCACAAGCGTCGTTTTTCGGTAGTCCAACTCATGGTGAAGACTGGCGAGAGCTACTGACTGCGGCGGGTTTGGGTACCAAGCTCTCTTTACCAGTGCTCTGCCAAGCACAACTCCTAGGCAGCGGGTAGGACATTTGAGAAATGAATGCACGAGAAGCCTTAGGAAGGGAAGTCGATTCGGGACATTGGTGCTTGTTTTTTAAGATTGCACATCTATAAACAGGGACTTTGTGGCCTTGGGGCCATCTTTTGTAAAGTGAAACTCATCTTAAATGAATCTGTTGCCCAGAAGATTAACTGGACTGGGCTGGTTGGGATCAGAATTATCAGAGCTATGTCTATAACAATGGGTTAAGCATTTGACACACTGAGGCAAAAAGGAGCTTTGATAAATTTGTTTTTTTTAACTGACTTGAGGGACTCAAGAGGGGCCATCTCCCTGTGGTGCCCGGGTTGCTGGTCTCTCAGGTGAGGCCCTGGCTGGTTGTTATGGTGCAGGTTAAATGTTTTCAGAAATAACTGTCACAGTTACCTGTGCCTTGCATTGGACCTAGATGAAATCAAAGGGGATGTTTGCACAGTTTAGTGGGACTTGCTAATTTCTTGTTGAGCCTCTCACAACAGTTGAGTGAGAAAATTCAGCAAGTGTGTTTGGTTGCTATTCTTCTCCCCATGTTCAAAGTTGCTATTTTTTTCTTTTGATAGTTGTAAATTATTTGCAGATTCAGCCAGTTACATTAAGTTACAAAATTAAATCCTCTGACCTAGATATGTTTGATTAGAATTTGAAATCAGAGTTTATTCTTTTTCTTCTCTTGGTCATATGTGAGATATCTTAAACATAAAGAGTTCTAGTTTCTTACATGAACAAGAATACTATGAGCAAAGTGTTTCACAAATAGATTATATTCTTGTGTGTGTATTTTTGTTGTGTTTGCAAATTAATCATAAGGTATTATTTGTGGGAAACAAAGTCTGGACTTTGTTTTAATACTGAAGACTCATTCATTTTAAATTTAATCTGGAAATGAAAAAATTACTTTTCTTTAAAGAAATTTTCTGTTGTCACTAAAATTTTCTGTTTTAATAGCATTGTGATAATATGTAAAACAAGATCAAATTAAAATAAGATTTTGTTTTAACAAGGAAACGGGATGACAGAGTTACAACGATGATCTTTACAAGTTAAACAGTTGGTCAGTTTTTACAAGATTAATTTTGATAGGGATACGCATAAGGTATTTTTTTAGATGAAAAATGGCTTTTATCAGCTAGTCCTTTTGACAGTGTGTCCACACTCTCCCCGATAGGTTAGATGAACCTGGCTGTTCTGACTAGATTATAGGTTATAACAGACACTGATAAAATAGATAACACAGTATTCATATGCCGGGTCCCCACATACTGTATAGTCTCAGGGGACCGAAGCACATTGTTTTATTTTTCCTGAGAAAATTTTATTTCGGATGCTAGTTACCTACAGAAGAAAGAAAGAAGAAATGGAAGCAGACGGGACGAGAAGGTTTAAAAAATTAAGACAGGTTGTTTTGTTTCTCTTCAGTCTCCTGCAGACAAATCCCAGAAGATTCACGCTGGTGACGAAGTCATTCAAGTTAACCGGCAAACTGTGGTGAGTTTGTGTATTGAGACTGGAGTTTCCCCTGTAGAACTTTTAATTAAATGTAAAGCCTTTTTGTTTAAATCTGCAACTTATATCTTATTTTCCGCTGTTTTAAGTAAGTGCTGATATGAACGTATCACATCTGCGTATTTATGTCTACCTATTTCCTCACAAGTGTGATTGCCTCGAGATAAGTTCGTAGGTTTGGTTTTTTGTTATCCATGAGAAAGTCCTCCCTCCTCACTCTTTTTCTTTCGAAGGTGGGATGGCAGCTGAAAAACCTGGTGAGGAAACTGAGGGAGAATCCCACGGGCGTCGTGCTGCTGCTTAAGAAGCGTCCCACGGGCTCGTTCAACTTCATGCCTGCTCCCCTGAAGAACCTGCGGTGGAAGCCCCCTCTCGTGCAGGTGTGTGTTACTCGCCTCCGTCGGGCATCAGCACGTGAGCAGTGCTGGACGTCCGATTTGTCTAAAAAAAAAATAATGTTAAAACTTGAAGGTGACTGGTTTCAGAAGTTTTTGTATAATTATCCTATAACCTTGCTTCTATGAAAATACATATTTCAGAAATATACAGTGGAGTAGCCACTAGACATAAATGACTAAATAATTAAATCAAATTAAAAGTTCTTCTCACCATCGCCAGCCACATTGCAGGTGCTGAATATTCACATGTGGCTTGTTGCTGCCATATTGGACAGTGCAGATGTAGACATTGCCATCATTGCAGAGAGTTCTCTCCAGTCCTTCTCCTCTCCCATTGCAAACACGTACTTACACACAGTCTGAACACTGATCTTGGAGAGACCACATGGGGTGGAGTCTTCAGTGGTGCTTTACCAGGGCCGAGGTAGGGGCGGTAGGAGCCATCCACCCAGGAGAGAGTAGTATCACATCATTGTTTATACATTATTTAGAATTTCCAATCTGTGGTCATAATAAAAGACAAACTGACTTTAAGTAGAGTGTTACTATTTATATTGTCTTCAAGCGCTACACCCGCTTAGTGCTTACACCTGGGTGGACACGCTTACTGGCCACCCTCCTTGTTAAACCATTGGTTCGTAGTGTTTGTTTCCTACACCAAGAATGAAAAGCAACAGTGTGTTAATGCCCTTTTATAATATTGAGATTATGATTTATTTGTGTCTTTTATTGTACATCTTCATGTGGAAGGAACAGTAGTCTCAAGCCATCAATTTGGACACTCTGTGATGCACTGGACATATGTCTACACATGTTGCTTATACGTGTAGGAGTTAAAAATAATATAACACAAAGCAGAGAGTAGAGCAAGGGGGAACATAATTAAGCCACTTCTTAAATAATAACAACGTATTTAAATTTTTTAAAAAATTAACAGATACAAATTTCATATATTTACAGTATATGCACAATGTTTTGAAATATGTTTACATTGTGTAATGGCTAATTCAAGCTCATTAACATGTGCATTACCTCACATACTTACCATTTATTTGTGGTGCGAGCAGTTAAAATCTATTAATTTAAGTGTTAGCAATTTAGCAGTTTTCAGGCATGCAACGCACTATTATTAACTGTAGTTACTGTGTTGTACAGTGGATCTCTTGACCTTATTCCTTCTGGCTAACTGAAACTTTATACCTTTGATCAGTATCTCCCCAGTCCCTAGTAACCACCATTCTCCTCCCTGCTTCCTTGCGTTTAGCTTTTTTCGATTCCACATATAAGTGAGATCGTGTAGTATTTGTCTTTCTGTGTCTGGCTTATTTCACTAAGATAATGTCCTCCAGGCTCATCCATGCAGTCAAAAAGGACAGGATTTCTTCTTTTCTGAAGCTGTATAGTATTCCATTGTGTATATATATCACATTTTCTTTATTCACTTATCTGTTGATGGACGTTTAGGTTGATTCGTGTCTTGGCTGTTGTGAATAATGTAGTGCTGCCGTGAACGTGGGCGTGCACGTATCTCTTCGACATACTGATTTCATTTCCTTTAGATATACACCCAGCAGTGGGACTGCCGGGTCATATGGTAGTTCTATTTTTAATTTTGGGGGGAACCTTTATACTGTTTTCCAACATCTACTAATCTACATTCCCACCAACAGTGTGCAAGGATTGTCTTTTCTCCACATCCTGGCCAACACTTACCTTGTGTCTTTTTGGTAATAGTCATTCTAACAGATGTGAGGTGATATCTCATTGTGGTTTTAATTTGCATTTCCCTGATAATTAGTGATGTTGAACATGTGTTCATATACCTGTTGGCCATCTGTATGTTGTCTTTTGAGAAATGTCTATTCAGGTCCTTTGTCTATCTTTTAATCAGATTACTTGTTTTCTTGCTATTGTGTTGTTTTAGTTCCTTATATATTTTGAATATTAACTCCTTATCAGATGTACATTTGCAAATATTTTCTCCCATTCTGTAGGTTGTCTCTTCACTCTGTTGATTGTTGCCTTTGCTGCGTAGAAGCTTTTTAGTTTGAAATGATCCCATTTGTATGTTTCTGCTTTTTTTACCTGTGCTTTTGGAGTCACATCCAAAAATCATTGCCCATAACTGAGCATATTGACCACACCCCAGCTGCTTCTGTTTGCATTGATCGGTATAAAATTTAAACATGTTTTTATTTTTTTGGAATTCTCAGAATGTGATACTTAATATCATAGATGTGCTTAATTCCTCATGGGTAATTGATGTAGTGCCTAAATGCTAGGTCTGCCAGTTAATTGGTGCATGGGGTAAATGTTGGCTTCTGAAGAAGGAGAGCTAGGTGTGGACAGTGTAGGTGAAGGCACCTCTTCCTGATGAAGTAGGAGCATTTTGGAGCCTGGAAGGGTAGGTGGGGTTTGTGTTGGCAAATGTGGGTGTGTATCATAGAGGAGATGAATGGTATTCTTTAGACACACTCGCCCACAAAGCATGGCTATGCTGCCAGCAGGGAAGAGCAGTGTCTTAGATAAGGTTTCCTAGAAACAGAGTCTGGGACAGAGATTCTTGTGAAGGCAATTTTTGAGGACGTGTGCTTCCAGTAACACTTGTAAGGAAGGAGGAGAGCAGAATGAGGGATGGGAGGCAGCCAGGACGCCATCTAGCCTTGGCCCGGTGCACAGGACGAAGGATCCTGGTGTAAGCAGTTCTTTTCAATGTCATTAGTGTTGTTCTGTCATAGAAAAGGTGTTCCTGTCTTTCTGTGACTCAGTATCTCTCCTGAACATGAGCTGTCACCCTGTGAATCTCCTGGTAGTCGCTCCTAGCTCCTTCCCACCAGCTACTCAGTCCTCCCAGTGCTTGGAACCAGTTCACAGTCTCACCTCTGGGACGTCTTCGTACACAACCCGGGCTAGATCAGGGTCACACGTGGCTTTTTATGTCTGCCCAGGGCCTTCACCAAACGTTTCATGCCTTGGCTCTAAGATTTTTCTGGCTGTTCCTTTACCAACCACAGAAAGTTTATCATTGTTGTCGTTGTTAGACTGTAGAAAAGACAAGATTGAGGGTCTCACACAAGATTTTAAAAACCAGGGCCTTTGAGACCAATAACATAATTAAAATAAAGCTGTATGGATTTTAAATATTTAAAACTGACTTGTGTGTATGAGTGTGTGTATATATATTAATATATGTGTGTATACACGCAGCACAAAATTAGACAGCATAAGGTTGTGTACTTACTACGTGAAAGTGTCCCGAGCCCTTTACACGTGTTATCTCACTTAATTCTCACAGCCACACTGTGTTGATGCTGTTCTTGTTCCTATTTATTCTTTTTATAAATGAGGCACAGAGAAGTTGAGTATTTCCTCCACGATACACAGCTAATGAGAAGTCTAGCACAATTACACCCAGACAGAGTTCTAAGACCACACTCAGTCAGTGATAGCATTGCTAGTGATTTTCATGAACTAATTCATCTAATCTCACTGCACCTCTATGTGACAGGTACTGTCAGTATCACAGAGGGAGAAACTGAGGCGCTGGTGTTTCTATGATTTGCTCAGAGATAGAATTACAGCCCTGGCTCCTGAGCCTCTGCTTCTCACCACCATGTGTCGAGTCTTTCAAAACCCTCAGTTAATTCTGAGTGTTTCAAAGAAGAAAAGAAGTGAACTATTGCAGCTATAAGCAGCCGCAGCCCCTGTTCACACACAAGGCTGGTGATGGTTTGGGGGAGGGGAAGGAGTGCAGAGAATCATCTCCGAGTTGACCTCTGCTCTTTTGCACGCGGTGTGTTGCTCCTGTTTCAGACCTCGCCTCCGCCCACGACCACGCAGTCCCCTGAAAGCACGATGGATACCTCGCTGCGGAAGGAGAAGCCGGCCATCCTGGACCTGTACATTCCTCCCCCGCCAGCCGTGCCCTACTCCCCCCGGTACGTTCAGGTACTCGGCTCCCGTCGGTGTAGATTCTAGATGGCGGTGTAAAGACCACGAGGGTCTTGAGAGAGGAAGTTGCTGAACTATGCTCTGACAGGGCTGTGTCTTGAAACTGCCATTAAAAAGTGGGGATGGTTAATAGGTGCAAAAACATAGTTAGAACAAACAATATTTGATGGCACAACAAAGCGACTATCATCAACAGTAAGTCAGGGTAGACTTTAAAGTAACTGAAAGACTAGAATTGGAAATGTTCCTAACACAAAGAAAGGATAAATACCTGAGGTGATGCATTCCTCAGTTACCCTGATTTGATTAATTCACATTGTACAACTGTATTAAACTATCACTTGTGCCCTATAATGATATACACCTATAATATTATGTATCCATAATAATTAAAAATAAAAAAGAAATTTGTATTCTTTCTTTCTTTTTTTTTTTTTTTTTGAGACAGAGTGTGGCTCTGTTGCCCAGGCTAGAGTGCTGTGGCATCAGCCTCACTCACAGCAACCTCAAACTCCTGGGCTCAAGTGGTCCTTCTGCCTCAGCCTCCCGAGTAGCTGGGACTACAGGCATGCACCACCATGCCTGGCTAATTTTTTTTCTATATATTTTTAGTTGGCCAATTAATTTCTTTCTATTTTTAGTAGAGATGGGGTTTTGCTCTTGCTCAGGCTGGTCTGGAACTCCTGACCTTGAGCGATCCTCCTGCCTTGGCCTCCCAGAGTGCTAGGATTACAGGCGTGAGCCACCACGCCCAGCCCCAACTAATGTTTTTAAAATTTTTTTTAGAGATGGGATGATCTTGCTATGTTGTCCATGCTGACCTCGAACTTCTGGCCTCAAACGAT
>CAUYRT010018266.1:0-27226 GCA_963574885.1 Lepilemur ruficaudatus | reverse complement strand
ATACTATATTACAATTCTGTGTTTTACTGTCTTTCTAGTAGACTGTGAGCTCTGTGAGGGCAGGGATGGTGTCTGCTTTTTCACCATAATATCCCAGCTGTGGCACCGTATTTTATACATGTTATGGGGCTCAGTCAATAATTGTGATCCACTAAGAATTATCCCTAAATAAAATTAATTGTCCCAAAATGTAGAGGGAAGCATAGAGAATAACAGCAAACACAACTGTTTGCCTTTTACATTGGGAAGCCTTTGTTTTTCAAGGTCTTCTACATATAAAGTGTGACTCAGTTTTATAACTTTTCTTAAAAGATGTAAACCACCAGTTTTGGCATGCTGGAGAGCAAGAAACTTAACTTTGAACCCCATATTCTGATTGATTAAAGGGAAGGTGAGAACACTCTAGGAATGTTAGAAGTTTGAAAATTAGATCATGAAAGAAGAATGCTGCAATAGATGACCCTTATTAATAGAACACTGTCACGGAGGAGAGGAAATAGACTATTTCTTGTTTTTATTTTTGTGGTACTGGGAGAGGGAACCAGGACCTAACAGAGATTGTAACAGGTGTGTAAATTTCGGTTATCAGGTGAAATGTGCTGCTTTCAGAAAGTTCTAGGTTGTTGAAGATAATTAGATTTTGTTTGAAGTTCCTTCAGGATGCTGTGGGAGAATGCTAGTATTGGGTTGCCTAATGTTTATGTTTTTTTTGGAACCCTAGAACTTTGCTTAATTTCAGGGTCCTTGCAGGAAGTTTGATGGGTAGAGCTCTTGGGCTCTTTACCACCCCCGCCCCCACCTTCAACCAAAGCAGTCGCTTTCATTTGTTTTACTTAGAAAATTTCACAAAGATTCCAAATGGTGGAGAAAAAGTTTCTTAGACTAGATCGCTAGAGTTCCCATCTAAGCCCAAGCTTTCGGGAATTTGCAGTATTTGTACCTCATTTCCCTATCTTTCTTTCATGTTTGAGGTTGCAGAATTAGCAATGTGTGCTCTGCTACAGTTAATTAAGCATCAAAAGTGAGGACAAGGACTTGTAATGCATTTTCTTAAAATATGTATGTGCTTATTAAGTTTTAGGTATGAATTTAGTGCTTGTTTTAAAATAAAATCAAGGTAATACTTTTATAATTGAAGTAAATTGTTTTAGAACAATGCTAGTAAATAAGGGATGTACTAGCCAGGGTTTGACAGATAAAAGATTGCAGGTTTTCTAGCTTAGTGACTGGTGCCAGATTTCCTGGGTTTGACTCCTGGTTTG
This sequence comes from Lepilemur ruficaudatus, assembly GCA_963574885.1. NCBI lineage: Eukaryota > Metazoa > Chordata > Mammalia > Primates > Lepilemuridae > Lepilemur > Lepilemur ruficaudatus. Next base: position 25,964 of record CAUYRT010018266.1, on the reverse strand, counting down.
CATTTAACACCGTGGCAAGCTCCTTTATCTTCCCATGCCTCAGTTCCTAATATGTAAAATGAGGAGAATTACAGATTTAGTTTAGAGCTATAATAAGGTATAAATAAGCTGATATACTTAAAACCCTTCAAACAGTGCCTGACACACAGTAAGTGCTCAGTAAATATTTGTTACTCTATTTATGTACCTGTGGTGCATTCATTCTTGCTCAGTGCCAGTTTATTCAATAAATGTTCATTTTAGCTCATTAATGGTGGCTGACATCGAAACAAAGATGAACTAAGACAGTGTTGTTGTCTTTAAGGAGCTTTTAGTTCAAATGGAGAGACAAAACAAGTATACAGGAACTTCAGAACAATATATAATGTTTCGGGATCCAGGGTGATTTGTTAGAACAGGTGGTGGTGTTTCAGCTGGACCTTTCACTAATGGGTAGTATTTCAAAAAGTCAAGCCAGAAAAGTTGTCCTGGGCGGAAGGAGCTAAAATAGTTGATGGCTATAGAGACATTGGCAGTGGACAATGACTAGGATATGGTATGGGATAAAATTGAGAACAGGTAGAGCTAGAGCATAGCTCCAAATGTCAGGCATCGAAACATATTCTTAGTGCAGCAGTCAATAATTTAAAGTCTTCTTAGCAGGAAAGTCATGAGTGTAATCTACCAATAGTATTTAGGATGGAGTGAGTCAGACTAAAGATAAGCATGTTGATTAGAATGGGTCAGGTATGAAAAGGGTGTTATGTTCTATATGGATACATTTGAGATAGTGGAGAGTGATTCTGTTTTGAAATGGTCCATTGGAAATACTGATCTAACTGTGCCATTGGGAACCAAGTTGTAGATTTGGGAATTGCCTTGATAGAGTTTATAGTATGCAACTAAATATATTTGAAGAAAGAAAGCAAGGCTAAAATTTGGATTTTCCTTTTGCCTTTTCTAGAAGTTGCCAAAACTAAGCCACGTCATGCCATAAAACGGAAACGGACAGCAGATAAATCCACCAGTACCAGTGATCCTGTGATTGAGGATGACCACGTGCAGGTAAAGGGGAAAAACCCTTATTTATCTTTATCACAGTCCAGTTCAGTTCTTGAATAATGCAAGTGAACTAACGTTTCTATCTTTATATAGTTTTTTTGTCCTAAAAAGAAGAAATTGGTACACCTGCTTCTCAGTTGTACTGGCAAAAACATTTAAGCTTAAAAAATAACAAAGAACAGAAAGATACATTCACATGTAACTTTTTGATTTTTTTCTCCTTGTAGGTTCTTGTATTAAAATCCAAAAATCTTGTTGGAGTCACTATGACCAATTGTGGAATCACAGATCTAGTGCTAAAAGACTGTCCCAAGATGATGTTCATCCATGGTATGTATTTGGGCCCGTACAAGAGCATCATGAATAGGTTTAGAGGATTAAAAACTCATAAATACTACAATACATTACTGTATTGTTTTATAAAAAGAAACATTGTGTTGGATTATCTCTAATTCTGTTCTTGTTCTATAGCTCTCAAATAACTTTGTAGTGTTGCTGAGGGTCCATGTGTAGAAATTTGGTTCATCTTTTAAAATAGCCTCTCCTCCAAAAGATAATTGCTGCCTGATCTGGCAGAATGGATTAACAGCATGTATGGGCTTTCAGGTCAAATAGACCTCAGCTTGAATGCTGGCTCAGACATTTGCTAGCCCGTGTAATTTGGACATGTTTTTGGGGGGGCAGTAAGTGGGCCTTAAGTGCATAACTGCTCTGTATTTGATTGAGATGATTAGTCATATTCTTAATTCATGGCACATTATCATTAGGCCAGTCCCTACTTTTCTTCTTAGTCCCATTTGTCCCTCATTGTCAGTCTCATCTGTTCCCACCATTCATACTTAATGTATTGAATATATGTCTTTCCAGTGTACCTTTCATATGCTTAATACATGTCTGTTTCATATATATTGTTTTAAATTTCTTAAATTGTTTAAATTTTAGATATATAGTATGTCCTGTACATGATCTATTAATTTTTTCTTTTTCTCCCGAAATTATATTTTTGTTTAGCCATCCATGTAAAATTATGAAGGTCTGATTTGCTTCTTGCTTTGGGCAAATTATGCATTCTGTGTTCATTTTCTTCAGTCTGTAAACTATGTACAATTGTGCTTAACTCATAAAGCATTTGAGAAAGTTAAATACAGTGATTGATGTGTCTGTGTATGTGTATGTATACAAGGCATGCCTCAGAAATACTGCAGGTTTGATTCCAGACCACCACAATAAAGTGAATATTGCAATAAAGAGAGTCACACAAATTTTTCGGTTTCCCAGTGCATGTAAAAGTTACATTTATACTGTACTGTAGTCTTTTAAGTGTGCAATAGCACTATGTCTAAAAAACACAATGTATACACCTTAATTTAAAAACACTTTATTGATTAAAAATGCTAACAATCAGCTGAGCCTTCAGCAAGTTATAATCATTGTGCTGTTGGAGAATCTTGCCTGGATGTTGAGAGCCTTGCCCTGGGTTAGACTTTGACTTAAGGAAATGTGCCTGGCTTGATCTCCTATTCAGACCAAAGGTTTTCAACATGCCTTTTTCACTAAGTGTAGTTATTTCTAGCTTTTGATTTAAAGTGAGAGGTGTGCTACTGTGCCTTTCACATAAACAGAGGCCATTTTAGAGTTATTAATTGACCTAATTTCAATATTGTCGTGTCTCAGGGAATGAGGAGGCCCCAGGAGAAGGAGAGAGATGGGAAACAGTCAGTCAGTGAAGCAGTCAGAACACATATAACATTTATGGATTAAGTTTGCCATCTTTATATGGGCATGGTATGTGGCACCCCCAAACAATTATAGTAGTAACATCAAAGATCCCTGATCACAGATCGCCATTATATATAATAATGAAAAAGTTTGAAATATTGTGGGAATGCTCAAAATGTGACAGATGCAAAGTGAGCACATTTCTGTTGGAAAAATGGTGCCGATAGACTTGTTTGATGCAGATTTGCCACAAACCTTCAATTTGTAAAAAATTCATTATCTGTGGAGCACAATAAAATGAGATATGCCTATATATGTGCATGTACACACATACCCACACACAGTACAGGGTCTGAACTCTAATAAACACCAAGTAAATATTAATTTGTATTATATTAGTGCAGGGTGAGCATCCCTAATTCAGAATTTTGAAATCTGAAATGCTACAAAATCCAAAAGTTTTTGAGCACCAACATGACACTCCAAGGAAACATTCATTGGAGCATTTTGGACTTCAGATTTTTGGATTGCGGTGTTCAACATATGAGTATATAATACAAATATTTCCCTAATATGAAAAAAATCTAATATTGAAACACTTGTAGTTCCAAGCATTTCAGATAAGATATACTCAACCTGAATTACCAAAAAAAAAAAATATTAAGGGGTTATCTTTTTTTTGTACTTCTTCTTCTATTTTAGTATTATAATAAACACAACAAAGAAATCCCACTAAAAGGTGCTTACCAAACATTTTGTTATAAAGTGGGAAAATCCCAGAAAGGAGAGATGAAACTGAGATTCAAACGCTACCTCTCTTCTGAATTCTACAAGAGTCCAGACGTTGGGGACCTCAGGCCCCATGGTCACTCTAAAGAGGTAGTGCTTTTCTCCATCCCAGTCAATGAGATCTTTGGTCCTAAAACATCTAATAAATCACTGTCGTCTCCTGAGTGTCCTCCTAAAACGAAAAACATGACCTCCTCAAAAGCTCAGAGATCATAACAGCAGGTGCTGGTCACCTTAGCCTTAGAGCAGCAGTGTAGGAATCTGTCAGCACTCCACCCTCCGACCCTGAGCTCTGAGCATCTAAAGCTCCAACTCCAGACTCTGCTAGTTGGCATCTCATTGCCTTCCTTTCTTTCCTCTGAGCGCTCTGAGAACCTGACTGGTTTTTACCTCTTCACTGGACTCTCTGATGATTCTCCTCACACCTTCTCTAACCTAGTCAGGGATCACATGGCCTCAGGCCCAGGCTTCTGCCCTTTAACACACTGACTGCCTCAGTAGAAAAAAAATTTTCTCCTTGGGGCCACAGTGTTTGTTTACGAAAATAGAATAAAAACTTCTAAAACAAAACGATCCTTTCTAATTTAATGAAAAATTTGTTATTTTTTGTTTTCTGTGTGTGAGTTATATGCAACTTGAAAAATAGTTCATGCAGCTCCCAAGGTAGGGGCTTGTGAGTTACATATGCTTCACAAGGCCCCGAGCTCAAAACTACTGTGAGTTAAATACAACTCACATGGCAGTAAATATGTTAAACCAAATTGTTTATCTCAGTCTATCATGGGACAGAGCATCTTTGATAATTAGCTCAGTCTCTAGACATCAGCTAAGTTAATGGCAGGTGGGACGATTAAATGAGATGAGAACTAACCTTAGCCATGTCTAGTTTTACAGCAGAGAACCATTGGATCCTTATTGCCATGTAGTCCTCTCCCTCTTTTCTCTGCCTGTCCTCAACACAAGTTCTCCTTTTTTCTGCCATGTTACAGAAGGAGGAAATGAACCTAAAAGGCAGGAGACTTGCTTAGAGTTTAAACATCAGAGGTAGTTACAGGGCTACATTGCTCAGGAAAATGATGACATTTGGGTCAAGGATGTTACAAAAGATGTCTTTATGAAATGTTAAAAAGATCAGGCAAAACAGCTATCGATTTATAATCTTTTCCATTTGATCGTCTCTCTTGAATTGGACCAGGTTGAAATTTGAGATGAAAAAGGGAAGTTGATACAGCTAGTACAGTTAAATGTATCTATTATATAACAATTACGTTTCTTTATGATCTCATGTTTTATATCTTAAACAGGAAGACCAATTATTTTTTAGACCAGCGTTTTTCATAGAATTTCTGCAGTGATTGAAATATTCTTTATCCTGTTCAATGTGTTGACAACTAGCCACATGTGACTGTTGAACACTTGAACTGTGGATAGTGCCTAAGGAATTGAATTGTTAATTTTATTATATTTTTAATTAATTTAAATTTAAATAGCTACAGGTGGCTAGTGGCATCTACCATAGTAGATTATAAAGCTTTAGACCAAAGTATTCGTTATTTCTGGGTCTTTCTTTTTAAGGTTCTGCTTTTATACTGGTGATAAGAATTAACATCATCTGTGCTCATTTCCTTTGAGTGAATGTAGGATATATATGTGAATTATTCCAGGTTTATTTGACCATTAACCATAAAAATTTATAACTTAATAGTTATCATTCATTCTTTTTGATAAGTATTTCCTAAACAATTCCTGTTTGGGCAAGTCATTTTCTAGGACTTGGTTTTCTTGACAGTAAAATCTTAGATAGAAAAAGACACATTAATGTCCCTTCTAGCACAAAGCTAATCACCTTCTTTTGAACTAAACAGAATCACATTTTCAAATCTTTTTGTTAACTGTCATTCATTTGTACTTTATAATAGTACTTGACTGACCTATGTTAAAGATGTTATAACTGCAGTATTTTGTGCTAATATAAATTAGGCCAGTCCTCCAAAACAGATTCCAAATGGGCTATACATTGCTCTGTTATTTTATATAAATTAATTAAAAAGCTTACCATTGTTTTTTTATTTTGTAGCTACCAGGTGCAGGGTACTGAAACATTTGAAAGTAGAAAATGCACCAATTGTCAACCGATTTGACTATGCACAATGCAAGAAACTGAATATGGATCAGGTACTAGACCAGATACTAAGGATGCCTCCTGAGAGAAACCGTATCATATACCTACGCCCAATGCAGCAGGTAAGTAGCTGTGCTCGTTTTTGATGATACACATATTGTGGTGATTTTTGTGTTGTTTTTCTTCAACCTTTTGCATTTGTAGTTTATTCATTTGTTTGACCCACAATCATGATTTTTTAGATTCTACAGATTTCTCTTAACCACACTAGACCAGGCTAGACCAAGATCTTTGAGAATCTTCTTCATTAACATGTCTCTGCTAGATTTCTATATGTTTTTTAACAAGTTATATGATATGAGGGTCGTTGTTATTCAACAGATTTTTGTACTTATTAAAAGTTACCGGTGGTTAAGAACACAGACTCTGGTTTCACACTGCCTGGTTCAAATTTTGGCTTTCTGGCTTGCATCAAATTACTTAACTTCTTTGTCTTAGTTTCTTCATCTGTGAAATGAGACTAATAGTACACGTAGGGTTACTGTAATGTTAATCTAATATATGTGAAATGCTGGAACAGTTGTTAGTATATAGTAAACAATCATGTAGTAACTGCTGTTATTAAGAGTAAACATTGTATTTGAGATTCTGTGCTTGATACAAAAAGACAGTTTAAAGGAAATATTAAACCACCCTTGTTGTAAATAGTATGCATGGCCTCAAAGCAGTGAGTTTGACAGATAGTTGAGTATCTTGACACTCAAAATCTGATGGGTGCTAAAGAATACACAGCACATTATTCTTCCCTCAAGAGGTTTGCCTTCCCAAAAAGGAGATAAACATGTATGCCACTTAGATGGTAGAGTGAGATCTCATAACTAGAGATAGGGAAGAGGACATTCCATGAGAAGAAAACAGTGTGAACAGAGGCCACAAGGAGAAAGCGTGTTCTATATTTAAAACTGTGTAGTAGTCCAGTTTGTGTAGTATATATGATGCTATGCATTCACGGTTCTATAATGCATCTGATACTTACACCTATAAAGAACATATCAGAAGTAGATTCTGAGTTGACTGAGATCATTTACCTTAGGATTCTCTGGTATAATGGGCACTTACATAACAGTGAGATAAATCTTTGAGTTCATCAGACAGAAGAATTTGCTAAATCTTAACCCCAGTGTGGCATGCTGTATTCAGGGCTGATTGTGAAGATTCAATTTTCAAATCATCTAGGGATTTCAAAACTAAAGGCCCAAGGAAAGATTGTTCAAGCTCTAGGAGAAAGATTTCTAAGGCTTTCTCTTTCTTGGTCCAAATACCTCTTTATGATGTCTTCCACAGGTAGACACACTAACTTTGGAGCAGAAGCTGTTTAGTGGTCCCTATCCCTATCACATCTGCATTATCCATGAATTCAGTAACCCTCCTAATGTCCGCAATAAGGTGCGCATTCGCAGCTGGATGGACACTATAGCAAACATCAATCAGTAAGTAATTCTGTGGCCCTGAAAGTCAGTTGTCATAGTAGCGGCTCCCAAAAGCGAATCCTCATTTTTCCTTATTTTTAAATGATTCCGTCTGAGCTTTTCAGGCAGGCTTATCATGAAGTCAACATATATGAAAAACTGAGGGCAATAAGGACTTAAAACTAAAAAGCATATATGTATATTTGTAAACTTTTACTTTAAAACTTAGAGAAAAATTATAAGAACAGACTGTACATATACATTTTAACTTTATTTCTTTAGCCTTGGATCATGGAAAAGAGAGCAAGTTAAAGAGATCTTAAGCCTATCATGTTAAAAATGATCAGAAAATTGAACTTTTTATGTATTTGTTATATGAATGTTGCATTGAGGACCTTCTGTACATAAGACATTTGCATGGAGAATAGCTTGCTTGCTTTTGAAGATAGTGAAGAAAGTAATTTTGACCTGACTAGACTTGCATTTTATAATTTGAATGTAATATATTCTATTTCTGTTAAGTATTTTATATTTTGTTTAAGATGTTCAGTAGAATCTAGGTCTGAAAGAATTTTGACAGTTCCTTTCTACCCCTACACCCTAATATTATTTCCAGTTTTATAATTTTTATTTTAATTTGTTGCCTCCAGAGAGCTCATTAAGTATGAATTCTTCCCTGAGGCCACTCGAACTGAAGAAGACTTAAAGAAGTACCCCAAGTACCCCTGGGGAAGAGAAATCTATACTTTAGAAGGTGAGTATTTTCAAATGTTTGGAAAGTTAAATAGTTATTAACTAGATAGAGGGACATGCCTCAGGGAAGATATGAATGGGAATCTTACACTTTGTCAAAATAATGGGTGATTTGAATACCTGCAAGAAGCAGGGACCAGATAAATACTGTGCTGCCTGTGTGAATCTTTACCATCCCAAGAATAATAATAATAAGCAGTGTTAAAACACAAAAAGTAGACACAAAAATTGAAAATTACTGTGGTCTGAGAGTTGGAAATGACTTGAAGGCACCTGACTGCTCACTCCTTATGTTTTACATTCTGCTTGCAAGTACTGCAGAGTTTGGAACTGGCAACACTTCCACACCTGTAACACTGCCGCATCCGTCTTCTTCCTTTAGGTGTTGTCGATGGAGCACCGTATTCCCTGATTTCTGACTTTCCTTGGCTGCGGTCATTACGGGCAGCAGAGCCCAACAGCTTTGCCCGATACGATTTTGAAGATGATGAAGAAAGTAATTATGACCTGACTTGACTTGTGTTCTGTAATTTAAGTTATCTTACTATGTTAGATACTTAATATTACGTTTGAGAGTTAGCAGTGCAGCTTTTAAATGGTTTCCCATATAAATGTTTTTATTTCGTCCCCCCACCGCCACCCCAAAACACCTCCGAATTTGTACAATAGATGATCAGTAGACTTACTGGGGATATGTGAAGGCTGGCGGAGAGGATTCCTGCTAGACACTTTCCTACTAGATTTTTGTATTACCTAAATATTTGTGATCTTGTTAACTGTTAAGATTTTATCAACTATATTGTTTCAAAATTGTTCTAATTATGCTAATTATTCTACTTATGAGCTGCTTATTATATAGCATGTGGGAATGAACTTATGATTTAGGCGTAGGAATTTGGGGAGAAAATTTTGATTTTGTTTCTCTAAGTGTTGGCATGCTTGAATATTTATTTTTAGCCAGAGTTTTTAAAAAAGTATTTTATGTGGGGATGGACTTACGAACTACGTATATAGATATATGACTTACCTCTCTGGTACATTATTTTAACCTTGGACCTTTAATCATGTATGCTGTCTTAGGCATCAAACATGGCACAAAACTTAACTGATGGTGACCCATCCATGAACTTTCATACATTAGTTACATTATATGACAGTATATAGGAATATTTTATGGACCAGCTTATCAGAGTGATTTTCCAAATGATTCTGATTATCATACATGGCTCCCCTTTTCTTTCTAATTTCCAAGGCACCATCTATGCTCCTCGAAGGAAAGGGCAGCTCTCTGCAGACATCTGTATGGAAACAATAGGAGAGGAAATTTCAGAGATGCGACAGATGAAGAAGGGTGTGTTTCAGCGAGTTGTGGCAATTTTTATCCACTATTGTGATGTCAATGGAGAACCAGTTGAAGATGACTACATTTGATTGGCTACCCTCCTTTCCAGCTGTTCTGTCAGAAAGCAGCTAGGGCCAGCCGGCTGCCAGAACGCTCCACAGGGACTTGAGGCATGCAGTTGGGAGGCCCTGGCTCGGTTTGATATACAGGAAACGTATAAGGAACACTGAAGTTGTACACAAAGACTTGTACATAGAGGAAATATACAAAGACACTTCCTAAAGTTCCAACTTTATACCATATGTTTATATAGTTTAATTTAAAAATTCATTTTAATGAAGGCAGATAATTTGAAAGAGTTCATTTTGTTCATTTTTCCTGACTTAGTTCATAAAGTATCATTTTTTGACTGAGCCCCATTTACTATATTCTTAATAATCACTGTCATCCCCTTAAATCTGTGCCTTTTTCTTCTTGAAGCTGTTTGAGTAAATCTGTTGAAGAGTGTTTGTGTCTTGTGTGCTTTTTTTTGTTGTTATTAAAACACCAACTGAACCTGATAGTCAGATGAAGCTGTATGTTTCTGTATAAAGCTGTAGTTTCTTTTTCTTGTTGGTATTATACTTACTATGTTTCTTAAAATCAAGTAAAAAGACTCATGAGCTTAAAAAATGAGTTTGAGTGGGAAATGGAAAAGTTTCCAAAGCATTTCTAGTTATTTATTTCCACATTTAATTGTGTATATGCTTTATCTTGAATATAAAAATAAAAGTTTATTAAAACTTTATTTTTGCCTTGGAGCTAAATCCCTCTTTTTGAAGAAGAGTAGCAAATACTACACAGAAAAGCGATGTATAGAGTTATATCTAAATACAATTCCAGTGTAATCCAATTTCTAATCTCTCTTTTAAGTTCTATGGCTATAGGATGTTCAACTCACAGAACTCTATACAACAGAATACTGGGAACAGCGGAATTCCCAAATATCTGGTCATCAGGAGATGGCCTTTCTCCCTTCTCAAGGAGAGAAATTGTCCTGATGTGGCAGTGATATGGGTAGTAGTGTAGTGTCAGGGTAATAAGCAAAAGCTTTAGAGCAACTGTATTTAAGACATGGCTTTGCTACTTGCCAGCTGAGTGACTGCAGAAAATTATTTAAACTGAAGATTTGTAGAAAAATTTTATAAAGTCTTTCCAAATAGACATATGGGATTATGGTCTGTGCAAGGTGTAAAGGTCATTTGAGATTTGTCCAGTCCCTTCATTTATAGGGGATTGATTGAAGCCCAGAGAGGGAAAAACTGCTCACCCATGGTCGGGACTTGGTTTAGACTAGGTAGGACAAGAATCTTCGAAGTATCTGATGGCCACCAGGCTGCCTCTGTTTTAATGATAGAAATGCAAGAATACCAGCAAGTCTTCCTAACACTAAAATATTTTGAATGTCTTCAAAGTTCTGTCTTTTCAAAAGCTTTTAAAATTCGTCCTATCACATTAGGAAGAGTGATCCAATTAGGTACTGCATTTTGTCATCTCTTTATTACATTGTTTTTAACTCAACTAACTTCCTTTTTAATTAGATGAGTATGTTTCACTATCCAGGTTAGAACTGTGGTCAGTAAGAGGCAGGAAATAAATTACACAATATCCTAGATATTTCAAAATAATCTGGGATCCCCAACCCTCAGTGAAGATTCAATCCAACCGCAGTTGTTCACTGTAACCGTACCAAATTACCTAAATATGCTTCCATCAGCCACAAGAGGCTGCTGCTGTCTTACTTTTCTTGATTTATCTGTATGTCTCATCTAACCCAAACTGTTAAATCCAAGTATAATAGTAAAGTCATTCTAAAGATGCCAAGACTGAAAAAAAATTTAGAAAAGTTCTGCCATGGTGAACTTTTGGTGAGTGTATATAACATGAATGGCTAGCTAGTGATTGCTCTACAGCAAGGGTGAGCAAACTTTCTGTATCTTTCTATGCAGGGCTAGATAATAAATACTTAGGCTCAGTGGGTCACAGACATTCTCTGTGGCAACTACTCAACTCTGTGGTTACGGTGTGGAAGCCATAGACAATATAAACAAATGAGCATGGCTGTGGTATAATAAAACTTTCATTTATGGACACGAATTTGGATTTCACATAATTTTAACATGTCACGAAATATTACTCTTTTGACTTTTTCTCCCCAGCCATTTAAAAAAGTAAAACACCATTATAAAGGCTCACAGACTAGCTTTGGCCATAGAGAACTGAGTTGTCCTATTCATCCATTTAACTATGTCATCAGCTTTTGGTGCAGTGCAGGGTCTGGCACATTTTTAAAGGGCCCTAAGGAATGTTTCATGGATCATACATGACTGAATGTCAGAGAGAGAATCTTGTCTCTCATGCTGCCGTGTGTGGGTGTAACAATCTAATAGCTGGTACCACGGTTCTTGCAGGGACTTCATATTTGCAATCAGAAGACCTGAGTTCAGATTCTAAGTTTCTCGTACAACTGCTGGATGACCTGGAGATAATCATAACCCCTACCCTTGAGCCTCAGTTTCCTCATCTGTAAAATGGTAACAACTAAATATACCCACTCCATAGGCCAGTGGTGAGGGTCCAATGGGAGCCTCCAGGAAGCTGGACAGTGTGATACGAATGGAGGTAGCATTGCTTCTACTGTAATTCCCCTTATTATGAAAGGCTTTTTTGGGGCCAATCTTTCCATAACCTGTTCCTCAGACCATATCCCAGGATGGTAGGAAGCAGAGGGAACTGGTGAGGCCATCAAGAGGAAATCATGACAGTATGAAAGCTAGCTAGTTAAAATCACTTTTAAAAAGTGATTACCAAGTGCCTTCCATACCTTTTATAATAACACTTTGAAGTCTGTATTAATATGATCAGTGTGCCCCCTACTTTACTGGTGAGAAAACCAGGGTTTAGCGGGTTAAATAAGTTGCTCAAAAGCTCACATCTAGGAAGTGATGGGAGCAGGACGCCTTCGGTCTGACTAAAGCCTGTGCAACTTGGGCAAATTTTCTCAGTCCCTCTAAGTGGGAGACTGTCCATCTAAGCATGGGCCTTCCCCATCGGGGAAGCTGCCAAGTCAGTTGCTACTGCCACTGGTACTTGAAACCACTCCAGCTGACCTTCATGTGGTTAGTACAGTCCCAGAAAAACAGAGGCTGCTGATTTACTGATGCAGGCTAGAAGCCCCACTCAGACATGGAAAGCAGCCAGAACACAAAAGAAATAACACTGCAAACTTTATAATGTCTATAGCATGAAATGCACACACAACTAGCAACTAAAAACAATTAACATGTGTTGATGTGAAATGATGTTTAGGGTACACTGTTGAAAAAGGCAAGTAGCAGATGATTATATACAGCATCATTTTATTTACATAGAAGAACAAAACAAAACCATATATTTTTATATGTACATTTATACATATGTTAGTGCATAGAAAATGTTCTCAAATTATATCAGCCAAGTGATAACAACAATTATTTCTGGGGAAGGGAGTAGGATTGAGTGGAGACAAGGGGTATTTTGTTAAATCTATATAACTGGAAATTTTTATAGTGGGAATGGATTACATAAATACATCATTTGTGTAACCCATGATTTATATAGTCTAAAAATGTATAATTTGTATATTTAGAAATAGGAAGAGGAGGAAGGAAGCACTTTGCTAGAATTGAGGAACCTAAAGTGTTTTCAATCCTGGCCCTATATAAGCTCTGTGTTCTCGGGCAAATCACTTTTCCTAACTAAGTCTGTTTTCTACAAAATACAGTCAACAATCCCTCCTATACGCTGTTATGAGAGGCTTAGAGATCTCATGAAAGTGCAGAGAAACTAAAGTGCCTGCAGGGGTGAGCTGATGTTTACTGGGACTGATGCGAGCATAATCCAAATACTGTGCCAGTTTTCAACCAAGAAATGTGGGGAAGTCAACCGCCTTCTGGAGGGGCCACTCCTGGCGTGCGCGGCCTCCGCGATGGTCTGGAATATAAAGGACCAATGGTTTCTTTGGCTCACACATCTGGTTCTCACAGTCTGTCACTGGTTATTCAGTAACCCCAGGCTGCTGTATGCTGGAAAGACTACGCAAGATCAGGGCAGGAGGCCCTTTCCTGCCGATCAGTCCTTCACCTGAATCCCTGCACTGTGTCAAAATGGGAGTTGAGGTTCAGAGAGTGGAAGCAGGAGCAGAAAGCAACAGAACAAGTGAGCGTCGCGAGTGACTGGAAAAAGCACACCCAGAGTTCCTCTCCAGGTCCCAGGTGGATGTGGAAGGGAAAATTCTCAGGCAACATGAGGAAGGGGGCCACCCGCAGCTTGTTCACGCCTGTGTCCTAGCTCAGGCGCCACAGCTGAACATGGAACAAATTAATCCTAATAATGAACCCCGTTGCACACGTTTGAGACTGTGGGCTCTATTTACAATCACACCACCTGTGTTTACATTTCAAAACCACACTTCCCACACATGTCACCTTGTGCTACTCACCGGTATCTCAGCTGAGCTTTACTCATCTGTAAAATAGGGGTAATATTGGTACATACCTTGTAAAGGATTTATAAAGATTAAATGAGATAACTCATTTAAAGCACTTATCACAGCGCCTAGCAGAAAGGAGCTCATTAAATGTTAGTTTCTCTGATTATTGCTATTTTATTATTCTTATCATCATCATTATTATTAACAGACATGTTCTGGGGTGAGCTGAAAGAAAAGGTAAAGGGAAGGAGAAACCTAATCCAAATGGAATATGACAGTAGTTAAAAACATGAGCAATTTTGCTTCCTCCTCTCCGTTTCCAAAAGTGGGGAATGCAACTTGGAGTTAAATCACATTAAGTCCTAAAGTTTGGAAGTTCATCTCTTGTAGGTCCTCTTTCAACCCTCCCAGTTAGATGAAAAAGCAGGTAGGTGCCTCGAACTGCTCTCTGACACCCCCCGGGTTCCCTCTTAAATGCAGAAGCAAAAGATAAACTCCGAACATCAGCGTCTAGTTAGAACTTAACAGCCCTTCTGTCTTCACTCACTCGTCACCATGGCTGCTTGTACTTACGGCAAATAATACTGATCTTCTATTTGGGTACTGATGTAATTTTGCCTTCTAAAATAAATATATAGCCGGGTGCGGTGGCTCACACCTGTAATCCCAGCTTTCTGGGAGGCCGAGGCGGGTGGATAGCTGCAGCTCAGGGGTTCGACACCAGTCTCACACCAGCCTGACTACAGCGAGACCCCGTCTAAAAGTCTCGAAAAAAAAAAAAATAGTAAAGGCAAAAAAAATACACAAAACCAACAAAACCCAGCCGGGCGCTCTGGCAAGCGCCTGTAGTCCCAGCTATCCGGGAGGCTGAGGCAGAAGGATCGCTCACAGACCAGGACGTGGAGCTTGCGGTGACCCACCCTCACTGCACTCTACCCAGGACGCCGAGTGACACTCTGTTTCCACAAAAAAAAAAAAAAAAAAAATACAAGGAAACTCAAGCGCCTCCCCTGGGGGGGGAGGGGAATAAGCATCATGTAGAAATTCCTTTTATTTCTTGTTAAGTAATTGTCTATATAATACCCTTAATTTTGCACCTTGGCCTGCAAAGCACAAGTATTTACTACTTGGCCTTTAGAGAAAAAGTTTGCCAACCCCTGTTCCAAGGTATCACACTGCTCTCTAAAAAGTATAAAATATTTACATTGCTGATTTAACTGATATAACATCTTTGGGCCTTTATATTCTCTCCCTGTCTCTCACCATTTATTTAACTATCTTATTGGTCCAGTCTTGCTTATGGAACAGTGAAGGATAATATATTTTATAGTGTCTAATGACTTTTTTGTTTCTAAATCAGGGCAAGAAACTCTGTGCCTACTATTTGGCTCTAGAACACCTGTAGACCAACTCTCTGAACTGACTTATATGACATGCAGATGTGTATACCACCTCAGAGCCACATAAGTAAGAACAGTGAGTCTGATGGTAGAGGCCAAAACAGAGAGGAGACTGTCGACAGAGCTGTATGGTGAATTAAAAAAAAGGGAGAAAAAAAAAGAGTAAGCACTTATAAGTTAGTTCATATCTTTTTTATCTTAAATAGCAAAAAATTATCCCTCTTTCACTTATTTCATAGTGGTATCTAGAAATAATAAGTATTGTCTGTCTCTGGCTTCTGGATAAACATATTCCTGGCGTGTCATTACAAAATATGCGTGTCATTACAAAATATGCATACATTGCCATGGCACTTCCGTAAGTGAAGAAAAGAAATCAGTGCTGGAAAAGAAGATCAATTAGGTCATTTAGCTCCTTTCCAAGGCTCCAATTTTCTCATTCAGCATATTAACTTTGGCCTGTCCAAATTTAAGTGACTGAAGAGCTGGGTTTCCACAACTTAACTTGGGAGATATTTCTAAATCAAATTCATCTGTACCAAAGCATCATTAAAGACTTTGCTATTAGAGTTATACTAAATTGTTCTCTGCTTAATTGCATCTCATTTGTCCTTTTTTCCTCTTGGCTACCCAAAGCAAATTTTTTTTTTCTTTGACTAGATTGATTTTAGACCAGCACATCCACATATATTATTGATAAAGAATATATCATTAATGAATTCTGTTTATTAGATGTGTCATTGCTTAAATATTTGTCTTCCTTTGATTTGAAGCTAAGGTAGATAGAAGACCACTTTGTAATAAAAATTATCATATTTCATAGGAAATTTTCTTAAAATTCAGCAAGGATTCCAGTGGCTTACGTACAACATTTTCTAGGTTCATTTTTCAACATGTCAGACATGAATGCCTATATTATGTTGCTATTGTATCTACACTTTCTTCCTGCTATCCATTTCCCCATCAATGCTCATGTTTTTATTTTCTGAAGCCTCAATCACATTAAGCTTTTTTTTTTCTGCAATAAAGCATGGCTCCTATACTACTCATTGATTAAGCCTAACTCAAGTAATTCTGAGGATGCTGGGTTCAACAGCATACTGTTCTCTTCTTCCTGCCCAATTGATGGATATCCTGAAACACAATCTTGAAACCAAAAATGAGCTGATTAAAGAAGTATTAAGAAAATCCATATATACGACTAAGTCAATCCATCAGTGTTTTGCTGAGTAGGGTCAACATTTTCTGTATGTAGAAAATACCACTGCCAGGAGATAGTAATGAACTACGACCTCTGAGAGTGTTGCAACAGGAACTAAGGACAAGGAAACATTTGCTATTAGAGCAAATAGACTCCTAATCAACATATTATCGATCCTTCATTTTTGTCAAGGTCATTTGTGCTTTAAAAAATGATTCTACAGTAAGGCTTTAATAGGAAAAGTGGACTAATTTGATTTAAACAGTAAATGCTATTAATTATGAAAGACAGTCAATAAAAAGCTTGTTCTCCCAAACATACAGGCAGATCTTCCAGTGCCTTTGATTTATGGTAATGAATACAATGAGGAAATATTTTTGCTAGTATCTCTTACTCCCATTCCACCTTTTGCTGCTTTTCTTGTTCATACATTAGAAAATACTTAAAATAATCTCTCTAATTCAAAGCAAATTTTGGCAGAAAATATTTTTTCATAATTTTATTATCATACTTTTCATTTTTAATAGGTAAATACGTTATGTAATATTTTGATGTTTTTCTAGGAGAAATGTAAGAAAAAGGAAAAAATTATATTTTATAGTTAGAGATGTTGGTAAAAATTTTAAAGTAACTTATTATAAGTTGATGTTCAAATGTGCCATATAGTGATGAGATTCAAACAAGAATTTTAGCATTTTGAAATCCAGATAAGTAAAAAATTTTAGAAAACTGCCATGTCTAAATAATATCTTATCATATGTACAAATATGTGCAAATACCTAGCATGCAATAGTCTAGATCCTGGCCTATTAATAGATCTATTAAAATCATTTTTAGGTTCCATTATTTTATTATTCACATTATTTTATCTGAAAGAAACTAAGATATATATCAGTTTACTAATAATGAACTCAGTGAATTCAAGATAAATAAAATTCTTGAGCATCTATATGTAACATTGAATTACCAGTCTCTCCAAGAAAAAGAGTAAATGTTTTTTCCCTAAAAATGATTTTATTATCAGCAATGCAAGCTACTCTGTATTTCACTTCAATAAGGTAAAATTTATTGGTTATAAAATATGCATTTGAAGAATTGCCTTCAATATAAGTTTTCCTATTGTGAATCATCAATATATGACTTGAAGTTTATTCTCCCAGACTGTAATTATGTGACTTTGTCACTGGAGAATGGTTGAGCAGGTTAACCATACATGTCTCCTAGGATGAGATTTTCTTCTTTTTATGAAAAAGTAAGTTTATTCGTTAGGAAATAATATATTTTGAATATAGTAACTAAATGTGAATGAATGAAAAGTCTGTAACCTGAGAAATCCCAAATAATTTTTCTCAATTTCACTGAAGATTGATTAATTTGAAAAAGCAATTAGTCAAGGTGAAAATAAAGTAGCATATCTTGTATGAAACAAGGTGCACAGAAGTCTAGCTGTGTGTGGTGATTAAATTATCAAAACCTTACTTGGAACAAATATGTTGGGCTATTTATTTAATTATTAAAAATTGTATTTTCTATAAAAAGAAAGCTATATTGGCTTACCATAAAGAAGCCGATTAATTTTGAATGCAAAGGCACTATTTGTTAAACCTTACATATTGGGATTTCACACAAAGGTGATACTCAAGCTCACCCCAAAGCAAGAATGACTCCCCATCCCTACCTTGCAGTCATGGACCAAAAGGCTGTTAGGAGCTTGCATTTATTGATGGGGCTTCTTCAGAAAGCATACTATCCAACAACATTGATGACTTGTCAATCAAAGCAGATAGCATATTTAAACAGAATCAGTATTTTATTTTTAAAATGCTATAAGCACTATGATTGAAAGTGTTTTGGCTGCATTTCACACAAGGTGACAATATGCTTCAATCCACACCCATCTCTGTCATAGCTAAAGCTGCCATGCTATGCTACTGTCTACTAAGTTTATAGAGTAATAAAACCCTAAAGACCAGAAACATAATGAACACATAAAGGTGTTCCACTGAATAAAAGAAGCAAAATATGAGGCCATGTTTTCTATATCTTACTGATTCAGAGGAGGGAGAATACCTAACTTTGTGCTAAGGTTGAAAAGTTGTCTACTAATTCATTGTTATATGGAAATATTGAAGGGATAAAATATTCTGGACAAGAAGTTTTTCAAGATTTCTGGAAGAGTATGTGTATGTGTGTGTGTGTGTGCACACATAGGATTTACCTACACAAGAAATTATGGGACATGGAAATTGCTGTAAGAGTTACATATTTCCTTACAATTTGATATAGGTGGACAGGACATGATTTAAACTTTCTTGATGACAGAAGATTAGATTATTAACATTAACAGTTGTGCTGTACTAAATGAAGAGCTAAAGTTACAAATGTCAGTTTTATTGGTACAGGACCAGACAGAGAATAAGACCTGTGAGTTCACTGAGCTATGAACGTTTGCTATTTCATCAGACTGTTGAATTCTAGCGGTTGGCCTATTTTTCACATGTAGACTATTTTAGGAGTATAGAAGTACCAGTGCATATTTGGACCTTTCCTCCTTTCCATAAGCCTGTCATTAGAAATATTCTGTGAGCACATCTTTGGCTCCCATTGTGGCATGTTGGCTCTTTTCTTCTTTCCTCCTTTCAAGGTAGTAAATTGACTTTCACAGGAGTCCAGATCTGCTGTGTCGTTCTAGCCACAAAGCTGCTTTTCCTGTTGTGTCTCTTTGTTGTTCATTTTCTTTAACATTGTGGTGTCTCTTCACCACTTCCATCACTACCTTTGACCCGTGTCATGACCACTATGGTCCAACGGACCCTTCTTTGCCGTGTATGCTCTCTTTTGACTACACATTTTTCACTTGATTTGGTTGTGTTTTGTTTCATGTTGCTTCTCTTATGCTGCTTGGCTTTCATGTGAAAAACGTGGCTTGTTCTTATCAGCTAATTAGAGCATTCATTATATGGATGCTTTCTTATATCAAGTGTAATCTTTGGGTCTTCTGCTTCTTTTAGATAAGTTAATTGTTCCCGGGTGCTCAACAATTCAGCTTTGTTTTCAAGGAATTAACAGCATTCTTTTGTGTTTTGGTTCTTTCAAAATGAATGAGGATTCAAGAAGTCTGATTTCAGATGGCCAAAATTTCACTGAAATCTCTGAATACTGAGCAGATATAAACACTGGAATCACTTCAAAGAATGCTTTACTCATTGGAGAAAATACAACATAGGCACCATAAATGCTCACCTACTGCAACTACCTAAATGTTCGCTTTGATCTCATCCTCTTGAATGATTTTGATCAATGATAATGACCAGTTGAAAAGATTAAAGATAGGAAAAATGAAGAAATGCCAAGTTTTATAGTATCCATTGTGAAACATTATGCTAAACCACATTTACCAATAAATAAATGGTCTCTTATGTTTCCTTGAGCTGAGGCCTTGAAAATGTCCTTGTGCATACACAATGAAAATTGGGAAATACACATCTTATGCTGAACATCAGTATGATCTGTATATGGTACTAAAGGCATAATTCATTCAAAAGGCTGAGCAACTGACAATCAATGCTTTGAGCACAAATTCACATTATGATTTTGACAAATTCACACCATCATTTTGAAAAGGAACAGTGAGGCAAAGCTATAAAATTTGACTTTTATAAAAAAGAAAACGAACTGGCATGTGTGAAGGCAAAATCTTGGACTCTGTTTTTATTATCATTTTGCTATTCTCAAATGAGCAAATCATCTACAAAAGTAAAGGATTTAGTAGTAATTTTACTTTTATAAGCTAGAAAGAGCATGTAGCCAGACTAGAGATTAGAAACACATCATGGGAATGGAATCAGAGTGAACAGTTGTTGGCATTTGTTATCTGGAGTCATCTATGAAGTAATGTGATCTCAAGATGCTAACACATGGTGTATGACTGAGAAAAAAGCAGGAACAAGAGTGAGGCAAGATACTGACCTGCAGAAGCCCATGATTTTGAAAGTCATTAAGGTTTTCAAGTTGGTTGTGAGTGGTTGCAAGTGGTGGGCCCAGTCTAACACTAAGGAATAAGATCTAGGGGCTGCTTGAATGCAACCTCAGCAAGTTATCTTGAGAGGATATATGTCTGCAAATCGTGCACATCTGGATATCCTACTGACATTTATCCCCGTAGACGGAAGGAAAGGTGTGGTGAAATTAGTAAAAGATTTGGAATCAAGAGATATGAGTTCAAGAGTTTGCTCTGCAACTTATAAACATATGAATCTGAGTTTTTTAAGTTACCCACGTCTCACTTTCTGATTGGCAAAATAGGAATACCACTATTATTATTAACACTATTACTACTCCTGGAACAAAAGTGGTCTAAGTTACTGAATATATATTGAGAATATATTTGAAAGCACCTTAGCACATAAAATATTATGTTAGTATCTATTATAAATAAATGATAATAATTAAATATCCACAACTTATTGAGATATAGATCTATTTATGGGGGAGAAAAGAATTTACTGTCTCTACCTCAGTTCAGTTCTTTGATAATCAATAATTTCATGTAGTGCCCTAAAACCTAAATATTAATTAGACAGAAATATTTAATTTGTCTGATATTAAATTCAGAAAATTCTATTTTATCATCAATACTGAAGATTACTCATAGTACCTCTAATACTGAAAAAAGATATCTACAATGCAAATGACCTTTAACTAATTCTATAACCTAGCACTACAGTTTGAGGAAAAAAAAGTGAATTGATTACCATGCACAGTGACCATCCTATATACTTACTTCCATAAAAAAGCAAGCTTTGATTTTGGCCCAAGATAAAAGAAAACTTAGAGTCTATGGTGCTTTAATTGAGACAGACTATGGGATGACATCCAAATTATGTGTTTCTAGAATGGCAAAGAAAATCTACTTCAACAGGGTGTTCTTTGAAAAAGTCATTTCTCTTGAAGTTCTCAGAAAGAGACAGAAGAGGGAACAGACTATTCTGAAGCCTTTGAATCTAACAAAATGAAAGATTTTTTTTGAAAAAACAATCTTCATAGACTGCCAGATTTTTCCCTTTTGATAGGAGAGATATATGAAGGACAATATTAACAAAATTTTTAAATTATTATAAAAACCACTACGAATTTTGATAAGAGAAATAAGATTTATTTTAAAAGTATTTAAGGTAAGTTCTACGTAAGTAACTGACTATCACACACAAAAAAGCATTTGTACCAAAGTGGTATGCATAAAAATAGTTTCTAAAAATCCTTTTCGAAGCACCATATAAATCTCTTCAATTAAATTGCAAATCAAAGGGGAAAACACCCTTTATGGTCTCCCTTAGAGTCAGGACCACGATTTTACTTCCTTTTGACTCTCAGTGATGCCAAATGTAATGCATGTTCAGTAAATAGTCAGAATAATCCGCAGACTTCCTTGCATTATGTTTAATGATTTGTGACTCTTAGAGAAGTTAAGCAGCAATTCCTCGGAGAAATCACCCAACTAATCCAATAAAAATTTGAGTATTTCAGACCTCTTCTGCTGTTTCTACACTAGCCAAGTACAAGCATATACTCTGGCATTTGGACAAATACTAGTGCCTCTACAGAAAGCACCATATTCTCCAGAGATCTGGCAAGTAACAGACTTCATCTTGCCAGTGTAGAAATAGCATTAGAGCAAGACTAATTGCTGGAAAGCCTGTTCAGAAAGATTTGTCATTCAGGATGGTAAAAATAATCCCACTTTTCAGAGTACATTCAAACTTTTTTTTATTTCCAGTATTTAATGGAGATCAAAACATTTCCACTTCCACAAGTAAATGCGTTTTATGTAATATAGCTATTTCCTTTGATTTGAGTTCAAGCAGGGAAGCTAAAATGAAAAAAAAAAAAATTCTGTCTAGACGTACCATGTTTGTTCTTTGTGTAAGATGAAATTTATTAAGCCTGCAGTGTGGCTTAAGGAAGTATTTATATGCTCCATAAATATCTTCTTGAAAAGTAGAAATGCCAAGAGGGTGAGACCTCTTAGATATGCCCTTGGAAATACAGTAGAGTTTAAGCAAGTTAGACTGTAGTAGAGGGACCAGAGATTTATGTTCAGGGGAACTACCAAGCTATCCTTGAATGTTTCTCAGCTCAGTTTGCTGCCCTGTACTATTACAGATATATTGTCTTCTTACTTTCAAAAATTACCACCGAATACATCTGCTTACAACAGCGGCAGCTGCTGCTTCCTTGTTTAACTTATAATATTTTTGTGAGAATATAAAATTTGTGACTATAACAGTGTGTAAAAATAGTTTTCAAAATGTGAAAGGTCAATAGCACAGGTCTGGGCCATAAGTAGGTACAGCTAATTTTATGTGTCACTTTGGCTGGCCAATGATGCCTCATGACCTTATGAATCTGATTCTGCTAGTGACATCTCTAATGAAATCCATTGTCTTTGATTATTTCAACTTTTGGTTCAAGCCTCCAATTTTTAAAATAACATTCTCTCCTAGAGTTACAACCATCATCCAAAATGTCTTCCACTGTGCAGGACCAAATTACCATAGTCTTATCTAAACAAAGTCCAATTAAAGCTAATTTCTTTGCTCTCAACCTTTACTATTAATGTGAACATAGCTATTGGATTTCTAACATCTAGTTTTCTTAGCTACCATCCCAAGAGCCTGAGAAAGCATATCTATGATTTGTAACACAAGAGAGCCAACATAACCACAGTAAATAAAAGACAAACATGTTATGATGTTAAGCCATGTGCACTGTTTGGCACTCATTCAGTTCACTGTAGCTGAAAAAATAACTGTGAGGCTCCATATCCCATTAACACTGTGTTAATTATTGTCATTGTCTCATCAGTGGTTTGTTTATGACAGCTCTGGCTGACAGGAATAGTGGGATGTTCTGTCAAGGCCATCACCTGATGAGATTTTTATTGGCAAAAAAATCTTTCTTTCCTTTACTCAGCTATGTTAGAGAAATCAGTGCTTCATTAACTCCAACCATAATCGCCTGTAATAGCCCAGTTTTTAAATGTTTCAAATAATTGGTGCAATAGTCTCTCTCTAGCATTATAGT
The DNA here is from genome assembly GCA_963574885.1 of Lepilemur ruficaudatus. NCBI lineage: Eukaryota > Metazoa > Chordata > Mammalia > Primates > Lepilemuridae > Lepilemur > Lepilemur ruficaudatus. The sequence goes on along the minus strand of CAUYRT010018266.1, from coordinate 2,535 downwards.
TAACCAATTCACCCTCTAAAGATGAGAAAGACCCTTCAATTTCTCTCAGTTCAAAAGAATTTCACACAATGCCAGTCATATATGAGGGGGAAATGCTGTCTCACTGGGGAAGGGAAGACTTTTTAATACTGAGAGGATGTGTTATTCTCTTATGTATGGCACCTATGAACAAAGAGTGCTTCCACGGGGGGGGGATCTATATCAACAAAAAAAAACCATGATAATTTCTACACATGCATATACACATACACACACACACAACCTGTTCAACTAATATGAATCATAGTATGAAACTTATTTTCCCTTAAATCTCACTCAGTGGAGGGCTCTGGATTACTACAGATATTTTGGCGGGGACTGATAATGATTGATCTTTTTCGAATTCTTTCTCTCTGGATATCTGTATATATATACACATACCTAGAGATATAAATGAAATGAGAGGGATCTATTTTATTCCATATATGATATTTAATATTTATTTTTTTAATGAATAAGACTGTCACTTTTACCATTAAAATTGTTTTATCACAACTTAGCTATTTCTATAAGTGAAAATATTGCAAGCTAAATGGAAATTGCTTGCAATTTCAAATTCACAGAATAATTCTAATTTAATGTTAAAAATGATACTCCTACCCACATCAATGACTCATTTTAATTCCAGGAACATATTTTATTATTAGCATTATCTTTGCTTTTTTCCTTATTGACTACTAATAAAATTCTCCAACCCTAGATGTGGGTTCCTATCTACAATTTAAGAATGGTATGTTTTTAATGATTCGGTTTCCTCACTCATGTCACTGGAGTCAAAATTGCTTCCCTGTTTAACTTATAATATTTTTGTGAGAATATAAAATTTGTGATTATAACAGTATGTAAAAATAATTTTCAAAATGTGAAAGGTTATTATCAATAGCACAGGTCTGGGCCATAAGTAGGTACAGCTAATTTTATGTGTCACTTTGGCTGGCCAATGATGCCAGTGGTTTGGTGAAATATCAGTCCAGATATTGCTGTGAAGGAGGTGTTTGTTTTTTTTTTATACAGATATGATAAATATTTAAATCAGTACATTTTAAATAAAGCAGATAACCCTCCCTAATGTGGGTGGGCCTTATCCAATCAGTTGAAGGCCTTAAGAAAACAGACAAAAGTCCCCCAAGAGGGAGGAATTCTATTCTCCAGACTGAAACCTTGAAATTCTGCCTGAGTTTCCAGCCTTTTGGATTATAGACTGCAACAGCAACTCTTGTAGGAATTTTCAGCAAGCTGCCTCTCCGGCAGTTTCCGGTCATCATGTCAGCCTCACAATAGCATGAGCCAATTCCGTAAAATAAATCTACCTGTTTCTCTCTCTCTCTCTCTTCCTCTCTCTCTCTCTCTCTCTATGCATAAATACACACACACACACACACACACACACACACACACACACACACTGTCACATCCTATTGGTTCTGCTTCTCTGGGGAATCCTGACTAATACAGTGTTTGTTGGAAGAAATTATATACATTTACATACCTCTCCCTTAAATTCAATGCAGACTCTCTCCCTTAATAAAAATAAAAAAAGGCCTGCCATTTTGGAGCAAGCTCTTCTCTCCCATGTGTCAGAATAGTTTTCTGCTCCTCGAGAGCAGTAAAGTTCTGCCAGTAGCTACCACCTCCTCCTTCCTCTAGCTTATGCAAGCATGAGAGTAATTAATCCTCATGCTTACTTGAGTTTGGTTTGGCTTTGGCACAGCATGCTTTCCCTAGCAAACCATAATTGATTCTGAATAATTGATCAGCTACGAACATTCAATTTTCTTTATCTTCTCTTCCTCTCATTCTGCTATGATATATGTTTTCTTTGGGGAACCATTTTCCATTTAAAAAAAAAGGCCCCAAATGCAATGCCTTTTAGTGATCAAATCAATTTATGATGCTTTCTGCCAATTCACATCAACTCCAATGTGACTCCTCCTGGAGAACTCTTAGGAAACCCTAATTAGTGTCCTGTTGTATCCATTAGTTTTCAATAAGGAAGTAAACTTCTTATGTAAAGACCTCGGAAACTATTTACATATGACTGCTTTGCCATTTATCTAACCACCACACTGACTTGCTTTTTTCAAATATCTTTTGATGAGAATTATTACTGAAATCACTAAAACCCTAAGCGAGTCATGGAATCTGGCTAGACAAAGACACCTAAAATCAGAACATGTGATACTCATCTAAGCTTTGTTAATTCACCTAATGATCATGTTTTTCACTTTTTCTTTTATGTGAAAGTAAGATTATATTATAATTGTATGCCACTTATCCAATAATTATTATAATTCTTTGGGTACCAGAAAGCCTTCTACCACAACAGAAGTAAAATGTTCTTTATTTATTTATTTATTTTTTTTGAGACAGAGTCTCACTCTGTTGCCCGGGCTAGAGTGCCGTGGCATTAGCCTAGCTCACAGCAACCTCAAACTCCTGGGCTCAAGGGATCCTTCTGCCTCAGCCTCCCGAGTAGCTGGGACTACAGGCATGCGC
>CAUYRT010018264.1:0-22020 GCA_963574885.1 Lepilemur ruficaudatus | reverse complement strand
AACTCCTGGGCTCAAGCAATCCTCCTGCCTCAGCCTCCTGAGTAGCTAGGACTACAGGAATGCACCATCACACCCAGCTAACTTTTTCTATATATTTTTAGTTGCCCAGCTAATTTCTTTCTATTTTTTAGTAGAGACAGGGTCTCACTCTTGCTCAGGCTGGTTTTGAACTCCTGACCTTGAGTGATCCTCCTGCCTCAGCCTCCCAGAGTGCTAGGATTACAGGCATGAGCCACTGCACCCGACCGACAATGTGGTATTATATCTAAAAAATCCCAAGGATTCAACCAAGAGACTCCTGGAATTGATAAATGAATTCAGTAAAGTCTCAGGATACAAAATGAATGCACACAAATCAGTGGCATTCATATATGCCAATAACAGTCAAGCCAAAAATCAAATCAAAGATGCAACACCTTTCACAATAGCATCAAAGAAAATTAAATATTTAGGAATACATTTAATGAAGGAAGTAAAAGACCTATGTAGGGAGAACTATGAAACACTGAGAAAAGAAATTGCAGAATATTTAAACAGATGGAAAACCTGACCATGCTCGTGGATTGGCAAAATCAATATTGTTAAAATGTCCATACTACCTAAAGTGATCTACAGAATTAATGCAATCCCTATTAAAATACCATCGCTATTCTTTACAGATTTAGAAGAAATAATTCCATGCTTTGTATGGAACCAAAGAAGACCTCATATAGCCAAAGCAATCTTAAGCAAAAAGAACAGATTGGGAGGCATCAGGCTACCAGATTTCAAGCTTTACTACAAGCCTACAGTAACCAATACAGCAGAGTACTGGCACAAGAACAGAGATATGGACCTTTGGAACAGGGCTGAGAAACCAGATATAAAACCATCCTCATATTGTCATCTAATCTTTGACAAAGCAGACAAAAATATACACTGGGGAAAAGAATCTCTATTCAATAAATGATGCTGGGAAAATTGGATAACCATATGCAGAAGATTGAAAGTGGATCCCCACCACTCATATCTCACAAAGATCAACTCACAATGAATAACAGACTTAAACCTAAGGCATAAAACCTTAAAATTCTAGAAGAAAATGTGAAAACTCTTATAGACATCAGCATAGGCAAAGAATTTATGAATAAGACCCCAAAGCAATCACAGCAGCAACAAAAATAAATAAATGGGACCTGATCAAATTAAAAAGCTTCTGTATAGCCAAGGACATTATCATTAGAGTGAATAGACAACCTACAGAATGGGAGAAAATATTTGCATGCTACACACCCAATAAAGGGCTGATAACACGAATCTATATAGAACTTAAGAAAATTAACAAGAAAAAAATCAAACAACCCCATCAAAAAGTGGGCAAAAGACATGTACCAAAACTTTTGAAAAGAAGACAGAATAATGGCCAGTAAACATATAAAAAAGTGCTCAACATCTCTAATCGTTAGGGAAATGCAAATCAAAACCACAATGAGATATCATCTAACTCCAGTGAGAATGGTCTTTATCAAAAAGTCGCAAAACAGCAAATGCTGGCATGGATGTGGAGAGATAGGAACACTCTTAAACTGCTGGTGGGACTGCAAATTTCCAACTGCTGTGGAAAATATTTGGAGGTATCTAAAAGAATTAAAAATATCATTTGATCCAGCAATCCCACCACTAGTCATCTACCCAAAGGAAAAAAAGACATTCTATAATAAAGACATCTGCCCTTGAATGTTTATGATAGCACAATTCACAATTGCAAAGATGTGGAAACAACCCACATCAGTACATGGGCCCATCAGTACATGAATGGATTAATAAAATGTGGTATATGTATACCATGGAATACTACTCAATCACAAAAAACAGTGGTGATCTAGCACCTCTTATATTATCCTGGATAAAGCTGAAGCCCATCCTTCTAAGTGAAGTAGCACAAGGATGGAAAAGCAAGCACCACATGTACCTGCCATCAAATGGGTACTAACCGTCCAACACTAAGGTGCTCACGTGGAAGTCATATTCATCAGGTGCCAGTCAGGTGGGAGGTGGTGGTGGGGGTGGGTAAACTCACAACCAATGGGTGTGGAGTGCACTGTATGGGGGAAGGCCATGCTTGTAGCTCTGGCTTGGGCGAGGCAAAGTCATTACATGTAACCAAAATGTACCCCCATAATATTCTGAAATTTAAAAAATAAAAAATAATAATAAATTTTTTAAAAAGCAGCACTCCACCTGCATGCAGCCCGGTTGCTTTGTACTATGTGCTCACTTGTGTTGTGTTCTGGACCTTAGTGATTAACATAGTATTCCTGCAGGGAGGGAGGACAATAGTTCCTATTCCGTATTTATGGAAACTGAGGCCCAGGCCAGTAAGAGTGTGGCCAAAAGCAAATTGCCCCTTGGGGCTCCCTTCTCCGGGAACATTTTGATATGGGTGGGATCCGACAGAAAATTACAAAAGCTGAGCTCCGGTCTGAGGGAGACAGGAAATGGGGGAAGAGATTGCCTTGTTGCCAGCTGGCGCTCCCCAGGACCCTGGCAAGTGAGGCAAAGTGAATGTATGTGAGCTGGCAGGGTGTGTGTGTGTGTGTGTGTGTGTGTGTGTGTGTGTGGCGTGTGTATAACACCATTCGGTTCAGCAGGCTCCATTCAATAAAGCTTCCCCAAGCACCTGGGCCTAAAGCCTAGGGCCAGGACAACGGCCTTGATTTTTCTGTACTCTGAGCTCTTAATGAATGTCACTATCAGGGAATCACTGAGCAACATCCCCTTGGGCTGGCAACTTCTGAATCACTATGGGAGCGTATTCAGAATGCGGATTCCTGGGCCCCAGCTCCCAAGGTTCAGAATCAGTGGGCTACAGACAGAGCCAGTGTTTCACGGCTCTGCGCTTTTCACGAGCACCCAGGAGATTCTCACCCTGGCTGGGTTTGGAACCTACTGATCCACTTCGACTCCTTTGTTTTACAAGTGAGGAAAGTGAGGCCCAGCAAGGAGGGACTTGCCCAAGGTCATAGAGCTGGGTAACGGCCCAGCCTGAATGAGGGCCCAGAAGTGCTGCCTCCTGCCAGCACTCCTGCTGAGAGCCACCTGGGTGTCCCCTCAGTGCATTCTGCCTGACTGCACACCTGCCTGGTTTCTTCTAGGCCTTGCTCATTTGAAGTGTGCCAGGAGCTCCCAGGAGCCCAGCCCATGTCCACCCACACACAGAAGGCACTTGTCCTGGGGGCAAATAAGCCCCCAACACAGTACAGTACAGTACACAGACACACACACACTCACATGCACAACTCCACGTTCATTCGTTCCACAAGTCTTTAGGGAGCACCCACCCACCCTGTGCCAGTTGCCACCTGAGGACCCAGCAGTGAGCACAGTAAGCAAGTGCAGGCCCTGCCCTCTTGCACTTTCCAATCTAAGGCAGTGATCGGGGGCTGCTTCTCCTCAGTTCCAGCAGCCGGCTCTGCCCTGGCCCAGGAGCAGCTGAGCAAAGGAGTAGGTGCTTGGCGGCTGGGGCCGGGGTAGACCCCTTACCAGACTATGCAGGCAGAAGACCCCTCAGCTTTGCATCTGGGAACTCAGGAGGCACTGAGCAGAGCAAGGTGGACCCAGGTTCCCCTGCATGCTCCCAGGGGAGCATGGACTGACTAACATCTTCTGTGTTGAAATCTGCCCAGCAGTGAGCACTGGCAGCAGGTGCCAATAGCACCCAGGACTGGCAGGCTAGCTTACAGGAGCCCCCAGATGTCCTGCAGAAGCCAGGGAGAGAGAGCTGGGAGACTATCACCTCCCTGCACTCCCAATTGGCCCAGATGCATGCATGCCGCAGCCTGCAGTGAAGGACCTTGGATGGGAACATTTGTCTTTCTAATTCCAGACTCAGTGTTAGATCAGGGACCGTGGCTCAACCATGGGGAGGACCCTTTACTTCCCAGAGCCTTAGACTGACTATCTTTAATCCACCAGCAAATATTCCCGGCTCTTCCAACCTCACAGGGCTGTTGTGATAATACGATGAAGGTCACATCTGAAGGTTCTTTGAGTCAGAGCCCTGGAAAAAAACACAAGGGTGATGACGAAGATTACAGAATTGAAAGGTGAAGATGGTCTCTTCCAGAGCCCTTACGGGAAGGGGCCTATATTTTACCCTGATGGAGAAATTGACCATTCTGGGCTAGCAGGACCCACGTGGGAGACCACCCAGACTGTGAGAAGGGCTGGTTGGTTGTGCGTGTTTTGGAAATGGTGCAAGCACAGGGTGCCCTGCAGCCTCCCTTTGCATAAATAGCTGAAAACTCCAAACCGCACCCCTGACCACCCCAGTCAAGTATAATTAATAGATGCTGTTGGCTCTTTCGAGCTGCTTTTTGAGCACAGCTGGTCTATCTGCACTGTCTCAGTTAGCGTGGAGGCCCACCTCCCTCGCAACAGAGAGTCAGCCAAGGGTTCTCCGGGGCCAAACTTGCATGCTCTCCTCCTGGCGTGGTTGACAACATGCTCTGTGAACTCAGATGAGTTGTGCAACTTGCCCTCTCTTCCCTGGCAGGGGGATGGGGCCTTCCTGTGTGCGAAAGGCTCTGAGCCATTGCAGTGGAGTGTGGTTAGCAGAGCTGGTGAAGAGAACGACGGTGCTGTACAACCTGATGACAAAGAGATCTTGATGAAATGATGCCTGCTCTCTCCATCCTCACTGCTAACCAGGAAGTTTAAATGCCAAGGAATAAGATCTGAGAGCTTCAGTGAAAACAAAAGCGAAAACAAAAACACCTAAGAAACAAACAAAAACCACCAGGGAGGTACAGAGAGGTATTGAGAAGCTCATGGGATCCAGGCTCAGGATGCAGGACAGGAATCCACACTGAGCCCTGGCTGGCGGGGGCATCTCGGGCAGCTGCTCTAACTTCTCTGAGTTCCAGCTTGAGCCTCTGTAAGATGAGGATACTTATCTTGAAGGGATGTCGATCTAGCATAAACTCTGAAATTTAGACCATACTTCATGAAAACTAGGAATTAGGATTAGATAAAAGCGCTCGGTAAGTGTTACTAATTTAAGTTGTTAATTACATGCAGTTTGCTAAATAGGGAGAAGTCGCTATTTAGGAGAGATGATTACACTCCTGTAATAACAAACATTTATTGTGCACTATCTATGTACTTTATCTACTTCACAGGCATTCTCTCAATTAATTCTCACAATGATCTTAGGAAGAAGGGCTATTGTCATTTCCATTTTCATGGAATGCCAAGTAACTCGCCCAAGTCCCACGGCTGGCATGAGACACGGTGGGAACGCACACTCAGGTCTGTGATTGGAGCCTAAGTGCTTCGTTACTACTGGGATGCCTCTGCCTGGGCTACACAGATTCTTACCCATCTGCTCCCCAGTGGGCATCTGCTAACAAGTCGCTACCTCGTCAGTAACGCAGACCTCCCCTTCCGTTCCCACTGCTTGTCCTTGAGCTCTCATTAACTCATTAACTCACTGCTAATTGACTTCCTTGCTCCCAGTTCTCCCTTCTCCATCAATGCTACAACCCAAGGTTCCTCCTAAAACACAGAGCTCACGACACCTCTGCCCATCCTCCAGTGGGGACACGGCCATTCCACCTGATGAATTGTCCTGAAGAAACACCCAGAGACAAAAACAGAGTTAAATATGCAAATGGTCATAGAAGCCATATATACAACAGAGAAAAAAATGAAAAAGAACTTGAATGTCCAACAGTAAAGGATGAGTTTGCTGAATAAATAATAGTAAATATAATAACATAGAGACAGTAAAAGTACCATTTAGTGGCATGGCCTCATAACCACAATGTATTGACACATTAAAAGCCAGGAAATAATAGAGTACATGTAGTATGACCCCACGTGTGAAAAACAATTACATATCACATATATGTAATAATTACATATTACCAATTTGCATAGAAATAAATGTAGACAGAAATGCATCAAAATGTTAACAAAGATGATATGTGAGAGACAGGAACATGAAGGTGATTATTTGTTTATAATTTTATAATTATAATTATAAATATAATATAAATATATTATATAATATATAATTATAAATTATAATCATCTTTATAATTTTCTGGGCTTTCACATTTTTCTTCAAAGAACATATTTTTACTATCATAAAAATGAAGGGGTGTATGTGCATGTGTGTGTGTGTGTGTGTGTGTGTGTGTGGACTAGAGCTCTGTGAGGGCCCCCACTGCCTATAGAAAGAAGCCGGACGCCCCAGCCCACTTCCTCTGTGCTCGGCTGTCTGACTTCCAGGCTCTGTGCAAACCTGTCTAGCCTCACCTTTTTTCCTGTCCCACCTCACCTTTTGTGGTCCTGGTACCTTCGTACAGGTGATTTCTTCCATCTGGAACACTGTCCCCACCCCCCAGGGTCCAATCTGATCCTCCTGTTAAAGGGCTGGCTCGGATGTTCTGCCTGCACCCTGCAGTCCCCTCCTCTCCCCGTTGCCCTCTCTGCTCAGCTACCTTTGTCCCTGTGCAACAAATGCTTTGCATTTAGCAAAGCACTGAGGTTGGGTCGAATTGGATTGAATTGCAGTTAGCATCCAAGGGAGGCCCCCAAAGTTGATTGGAGAGACTCCAAGAGACCCTTCCCTCTCTCTCCTCCCTGCAGCTGGGGCCTGGGTCTCTCCCCTGAGATGGCAGGAAGCTGACAGTGCTGAGTAAGAGGTGAGTGATGCCCAGGGCCACAGCGCTGTTGCCCGGAAGCTTGGACTCTGCATGGTCCCTTCAGTGGGGCTGAGCCTTGGGCGGAGCTGGCTGGTGAGATCAAGAGACTGGGAAAAGCAAGGCTCCCCGTCCCTGGGACAGGGATAGTGTGGCCAGCTATCCCAGCTTGCCCGGGTCGGGAGGGCTTCTCAGGATGCGGAATTTTCCATGTCAAAATTGAAGAATCCAGGCAAACAAGGATGGTTGGTCAGCACACAGGATGTGAGTGCCGCCTCTAGGCCTCTGGGGCCAGGGCTGCTGCCACACAGGGTTACAACTGCTGAGCCCTCAGCTCCTGTCTCTGCAGGCTGGGGTGACCCTGCACCCAAGCTCTGAGACAAAGAGCATCTCAGACCAATGCAGCAACGACGTTCTGAGCCTGGAACACCACTCATTCCCCCGCGGCTCTCACTGCACCTTCCCAACCTGGGGTCCCTCCATCCTTCCAGGCTATTCCTGCCCAGGCCTTGCTCCTGTGGGCATGCACAGATCTTCCGAGCCCATGGGACACCTCCCTGGGTCCTCTCCTGTAGTGAGACCCCACCCTTGTTTAGGGGCCTGGTTCCTGTCACCTTCTCCACGAAGCTTCCCCCATCCTCAGCCCACAGACTCTTCATCCCCTTCTCTGTCCCTTCATGGTCCCCACTCCTCAGTGCTTAATCCTCACCAATTGTCTTGCCTCTGAGTTCCTTTCTCCCAGCAAAATGGTTCATTCATTCATTCATTCAATTATTCACTCATGCAATAAGAATTAATCTATTTGGTATTGGGTTAAGCGCACCTACCTAGAGTCCCACTGTGATCAGATTGACTCCTGGTTCTGCCACTTATTAGCTGCTGTGAGACTCTGAACAAGTTACTTAACCTCTCTGGGCCTCGATCTCTTAATGTAAAACATGGGAGTCATAACAATGGCACCTAACTCACAAGGTTATTGGAACATTACATGATTTAATAAGTATAGAGTTCTTAGATCAATGCCTGGCACAGAGGAAACACTATATACCATTATTATTATTATTATTAAGAATCTACTGTGTGCCAGATACTCTGAGGCACCAGGAATATACAAATGCTAAGTCCAGGAACTGACCAGTCTAGTTGGACAGGCAGACACACAAACCAGCAATTGCAACACAATGTGACTAATGGAGGAGGTATGGCAGTGCACAGCGGGGAGAGCAGGGCAGTCAGGGGAAGCTTCTCGGAGGTGGTGTCATGAGAGAGAACGCTGAGCCAACTACACAGAAAGAAATGTGCAGGAAGAATAGGGGTGCACAGGCCCGGCAGTGTGAGGCAGACTTCGCAGTCCTGGAATGGGGGAAGTTTGTATGCTGAGGCCCGGGTGGAGCGTGTGGAGTCAGATCCTAGAGAGAGCGCGCCCCGACTGTGCAGAGAAGGCACTTCCAAGGAGCTTGGCCTCCTCCCCCTGCAGTGGGGAAACTGCTGGCAATTTTAGCAAAAGAATGAGTTGCATTCTGGATGGAACACTTTGGTTGACCGTGGAGGGCGGACTGGAGCAGGAGATGGAAGGAGGCCACAGCAGGGCTCTCTGTGCAGCCACAGGGCAGCCTGGCACACTGCCAGGCACTGTCTGGCCGGGGTGCTCAGGTCCTGGCCCTGGAGGGACAGCTGCCCACAGTGCCTATACAGCCCCCGTAGAGTTCAAGATTACACACCACAGTGCCCTGGAGATCTGCCCTCATGCCTTCCTGCTGCCATTCCAGCTCTCAAACTCTCATCCTGGCTCTTCCCACTGGTCTCCACTCTCACCTTGCAACAGGCTCACTCTTGCCAAAGGCTCAGCTCCCAACCCCAGCTCGCCCTGACCAGCACAAGCCCATCCCTTCTCCCCTCGGCCTCCCCACCCCACCTCGTTGGACTCCCAGTTGCTCAGCTGAGACTTGCCCTGTCTCATTTTCCCATGGATGACTCATGCATCGGGCGAGGGTGAGGCCAGGGCTGCTGGGGCAGGGGGAGAGCTGGTGGCAACAGCCCCTCCCTGGCCTCACGGCGTCCTCAGGCCCAACTGAACACAGTTTTTCCATCTCATGCATGTCTGCTGGCACAGTTAGGGCCTGTTTATGACCCCAAAGAGGCCTTGACCCTGCCCTGCGGTCCAGCCAAGCCTTCCTAGGGTGAAGGCCTATGCTCCTTCTTCGAAATTTAGAGCAGTGAGGACAGCCATGAACCCAGGAAGCAGGGTGCCCTCTGCCTCATCAGACAGGCAAAGAGTCCCCAAAGATGTTATGTTTCTTTCAAAGAAAACCTCATCTAGAGCCCCAGACTTCTGTGCTGTGAGGGCGCTTGGAGCCCCCAGACAACCAATGGGCTTTTAGAAATAATAGTAAGTGATGGCCATTGCAGCAACCACCCCCTCTACTTATGTATGCTGTGAGCCGACTATGTTCTAGGGTCTATGTTGGGGGTTCTAAGTGCAGCACACTCTTCAGAGGGGCTGGGACTCTCCAAGGAGGAGGGGAAACTGAAGCTGGGTTTGGGCAAGAACCAAAGCATACTGGAACTGACAGGGCTGTGTGTTCCAAAAGAGCAGGGAGCGCCAGAAACTGGAGCCTGCTTCCCTTCCGCCCTATACCTGCCCTCTGCCCTTGTCACCCCATGCTGGCTGTGCCCCCCTCTGCCCTTTGCAGCCAAGCTCCTGGGAGGTCCCTAGTGCTGGGCAGAGGAAGTATTTCCCAGGGCTCCCCTGGCTCCTGGTGGCCAGCTCTATTGGCATCAGTTGGCACTGATCTCCCCACCAGCAACTGGGCTCCTGAGGGAAGGGACTGGATCACGTCTTTCCTTCTCTGCATCCCCGGGGGCCAAGCCTAGCCCCCAGACCATTGAGGCATTTAGCTTACTGAAAGTGGGCCCCACCTCCTGGTGCCATCTGCACACAAACACTCCCCCATTTCTGAAGTGCCTGGATACCTCTCTATGCCTGAATCCCCATCATCACTCACCCTTGGGTTGGATGGGAAGAGCAAGAATCCTATTTTAGAGGCTGCTGTTTTATAGGAGGATGGTGACGCTCTTTCCCATTAACATAGCTTGAATCAAGGGAGGGGTGGCAAACACCCTCTCTCCACCACCCCACCTCTCATGGAAGTGCTGCCATCCTCCCCACCTTTTTCCCAGAGCCCATGGCAGACATTACCAATTGATCCCAGCACTCTGGGTGAGCCCAGATCTTTCTCAGCGCTGATCAGGGTTGACATGCAAGAAGCTTATTTGCCATGGTGGGATTATGCTATCCATGGACAGCTGTACAGCCTAATACGATAATAAATGAGGTATTTGTAAAAGTTCCTTTGTAATTTAGAAATTCTTATTCCATTGGGAGATGTGGTTCATATATCAGATGAACAAGATGCTCCTGTGGACCCCGAGAGACTGGGACATGGGACAGAGAAGCTTTGATTGAAAGGCAAGAAAAATCGGAGGGGGAACAAAGCAAGTTGGAAGCACAAAGAGGTTATTAAAGAGATTTCAAATTGCTGAAGGGGGCCACTCGGCCTCTTTGCTCAGGGTGACTGTGAAGCAGGCCACTGCTTCGCAACAGGGAAGTTCAGTGTGTGGACAATGGAGCAGAAGGCAGGCAGACTGAACTGCTGAACACGTGGAAAGGTCTCAGGGGCTGCCCGATCAACAGTTTCTGTATAAGTCAGGGCAGCCATTTCTCTGTACCTCAGTTTCCCCTATGTTGAAATTATTCCTTTTAAACCAACCAGTAAGGAATACTGGCCTGAATGTATAAATTACTGGGAGACGAGCTCTGCCCAGAAAGCTGAGCCTCCTCCCACGGTAGCATAGGCAGGGTGACCTTCTATATAAGAAGCATCTGTAGGGACTGAGCTGGCCAGTGTGACACCCCCTGGTCCAGGCCCAAAAGCCCCTCCTTCCTAGAACTACCGAGGCCGTATCTACTGGAGTGGTGATGTCTCCACCTACCCAGACGAGATATTTCAGAATGGGCTGTGGATTGGGAAAGTGGCGGCGGAGAGAGACGCTCCAGGCCATGGGTCTCTGGGCAAAGAATCTCACTCAGCAAACAGTGTGGTTACTGCCCTTTGCAGGGCAACTTCATTTTGGAATAGACATGAAATGGTAATGGTCAAACCCACCCACCCCCACCACTTCCAGGCCTAGCACTGCGGTGGGGGGAAGATGGGTAGAGTGGGGGGAAAAGTGTGCAAAGAAAAGGCCTGGATGGGTGGGGGTCCCAAAAGGACCTAAGCAGCAGGAGACCCCCAAGTATGGGCCTCAGGCCCAGCAGTTCCCCTCTCCTGAAGGTAAGTCCAGAAGCCGTCCCAGGATAGGTCCCCCTCTGGGTACCAGGCTGGCCTCCTCCTTAGCACCCCATAGAGGACTGCCCTCCTCCAGGCATGGCTCAAAGCCAGGGGGCTAACAGCAGTCTGCAGGACAGATGGCAGGACCACAGCAGGGAGGGTGCTTTGATGCCAGCTGTCCATCATGCTATATGAGGCCAGGCTTGTGGCCAGAGGACCCTGAGCTGGGTATGTCTTGAGACTCTGAGATGTCCAGGGGCTGAATCTTCATCCTCAGCCCCTCGCAGCCTTCTGCCCTCCTCCCGGGTCTATCCGTTCCCTCAGCTCCAGCACCTCCTCCACGTGTCCACAGCTTCCGCCTCGCCATGTGAAGCACAGTCATGCCCCCTTGAGCCAAGAGGGTAGGGGAGCTGGCAAGAAAGAATGGCAGTTACGGAAGGCAGCACTGGGGAAAGAGCACCTACTGGGCCTCCCAGCCTTTCCTGTATCAGGACAAACACAGCAAACAGTATTTGTACACACTGTGGTCAGTGGGAGCTGCTTCCTCCCAGGCCCCCGAAGGCCTGTGGGATCCACATGGATTGATCCTCAGCACAGGCGTCTACCTGATGCCCAGCCTCTCAGCCAACCCTCACTACACCGTGGGAGGGGGTGGACCTGAGGATCAAAGGGGGCGCTAAGTGGGCCCCCAGGCTCACTGGACTCCCTGCTTGTCAAAGTGGAGAAGATGCTCGCAGGCGGGTGCGGTGGTGTGGGAGGTGGTTCTGGGGGTGAGAGGGGTACAGGTTTCCCCCACAGGAATTAAGACTAGAGTGGTATAACTCCCTTCTCGGCTCTCCTCCTGGTTCCCACGGGGAGGGAATGGCATCTGGGGAAGAGGGCACAGGGCCGAGAGCCAGGGTTTCTAGGTTCTATTCCTGTCCCTCCCCTGGGCCTTCCTGACCACAAATCCACCCCCACCCCTGCCCTACTGCTCACGGAGGATTAGGACATCACAAATAACAACTCACAGCTCCATCCTGCCCCTGCCCCAGTGCCCATCCCCTCCTCCGGCTTCTCCTCCTTCAGCCCAGCCAGGCCTTGACTGGCACTCTTGGCCTGGCCCGCCCTCTGCCAACTCCCCTGCTCTCCCTGCAGCCCAGCCCCAGGGCCCAAAACCCACTGTCAAGAATGGGTCGCTACCCTGCACACCTAGGCTATGTGGAAACAAATAAAATAAAAATTTAAAAAGGAAAATAAAAAGAATGGGTAGCTGGAGCCCTCAGGCCCAGTTGGGCCAAGCCCTCCCACTAAGGCCCCGCCTTGGGTGCCGAGGCTCCTTGGCTCTGTCCCCAACCCTTGATGACTCCTTTGCTGACAGGGATACTGTCTTTCTGCATCAATTCCATGTTCAAACTCTAAGGCAAGCGTTCATACTAGAGGAAGGAGGGTCAGTCTCTGCCATTCATCTCCAGCCTTGGTTCTCCCCAGCTGCCAGAAAACCAGTCCAGGAGCTGCCCTGGGTTGGGGCAGAGGCCCAGCAGCTGGAGAGTGTGCAGGCCAGCTTCCTTCCACCTGAGTCAGGGCTGAACCAACTCATGGGAAGGCCCATCCCCAACCCTGGGCTCCCCTTCCAGGGCTTCCGTCTTCCCCTCAGACACCTGGGTCACATTCAGGACCCTCCCGCCTAGTGGCCCAGGGGAAGATCCAGCTCTGCTCAGTAGGCCACTGGCCCAGGCCTCCCATGCTCAGACTCCTGGGTTCCTAATCTCTGATAGCCACAGGAACCTTCCCTAGGATTGTCTGGCTTTGAAGTGGAATGCTGTTCCCTCCCTCAGTAGGGGAAAGAGGAGAAGGGAAGGAAGGAGAAAAAGAGGGCGCAGTCCCTGGGGTCTTACCTGGCATAATCTCTGGGCACCGCGGTGGTGAGAAGCATGAAGGTAAGATGGTGCGCCTGGCGCTTTAGGACACGAGGGTCCCGGTCCCCAGGCTCTGCCGGGCCCGCACTGTCTGGATGGCCTGCTGGTTCTTGAACTTGACCAGGCCTAGGGTGATCTGGGCGTTCCAGCCGGGGTCTTCCAGGGGGCAGCGGAAGTCGATCTCACCACCGCCCTCGGTCACCAACGTGAAGTAGATGTGGCGCCCGGTGCTCTCCACGCACTCCACCGCCTTGATGCGGGCGAAGCTGAGCTCCTTGGGCCGGCCACCCGTGCCCTTGGCCTCAAAGAGCTGCAGCCCGCGCTCGGTGAGCACGCAGCGCTTCCGCTTCCACAGCTGCAGCAGCCCGCCGCTGCGCTTCTCCAGCACGCCCTCCTTGAGCACGGTCGCCGCGGCCGTCATGGGCGCCCCGCGGGTCCGAGACAGCTGTAGGCTGCGGAGGGCGCGGTGCCCGTCCCGGCCACGCCGCGCGGGATTCTGGCGCCCGGGGTGGCTGGCTGAGGGCCCTGCCCGCCTGAGCCCTCACTGCCCCGTGCGCGCGCGCCGCGGCCCTCCGGACACCGCTGCCCGGGCGGTGCGTGCCGGTGCCCCTGCCCGCTCGGCGCCCGCCGCTCCGCTTCGGCCCGCACTGGTTCAGTCGTGCGACTCGAGCTGTCCTGCCCCGCCTCTGCCCGCTGCCTCCGCGCCGCCCGCCTGCCCGCTCCCCTGGGCTCCGTGTGCGCTGGGCGGCCGCTTGCGGGATGTGCCCTTACATGTCCCGCCGCTCGCCGCCTGCGCCGCCCGCCCGCCGCGCATTCCTGTCCCGGCCGGCCCTCCCCTCCCCTCCGCGCCGCCACCCGCTGGGGCAGGGCCCCGGGGGCGGGGCCGCGGCGGGGGCTCCGGCGCTCACTGGAGGCGCGGGGCGGGGAGGGCTGGGGCGGAGAGGGGGCTGCCTGCCCCACAGCCTGAGCCTCCTGGCCTGCCGGCTGCCGCTGCCTGGAAGCACAGCTCCCCCAGGGCTTGGGCGAAGGGGGAGAAGTGGGGAGGAAAGAGGAGGGCGCATCTCCTAGATGGCACTGCTTGCGGGGGTGGGGGGAGCGGGAAGGGGACGTTATTCCTTCCCTTTCCCCAGTTTTATTTTCTTTAGAGAAGGATAGGGACCCTGACATTAGGCCAGACACTGGAAGATGGCTCTGCTAGGTCCCATTCCGCCTCATTTTGGTCAAATCCTCCAAGCCTATTGTTTCTTAAAGGCCTATTCATCCACATGTTAATAATAGATTATTATGGGAATAATGATTGTGATAATGACAGTAATAAGACCTCTCTGTACGGACACTTTGTGTTTCCATCCTCCTGCCCAATGAGCACAACCTAACGGGCACAGGGATGGCCCAGTTGGGGGGAAGGGTGCCTTCTTTGCCCGCCATCCAGCCCACGAGTCGGGGGATGGGGGACGGGAGCTGTCAGTTTCCCATCCGTAGTCGATACACACACACTCACCAAACAGCTCTTAACTCCCAGAACGCCCCTCCAGGACAGGGAGCAGACAGCGCCATAAGAGAAGAAAGGTAAACAAGATAGGTGTTTCCTGAGGCCCAGGGGGCAGCGTGGAGGCAGCTGGAGGTGACCACAGCCCTGCCTGAGACACCCCCAAGGTCTCAGCCTGTCTACCAATCATGCCCTCCCGTGGCTTCTCTTCCCCATCCCTCCATTCGAGTGTCTGGAGTGCACCAACCTGGCACAGTCCTGCCATGATCCAAACCTCTCCCTGAGGAAGCAGGGTTCTAGGCCAGGCTCTGCCCCTAACTCTGTTTAATCAGTTCCACTCTTCCCCCACTGGGCCTGGGACTGGCTCATGCTCTCTCCAGTTCCAGGTTAATTCACAATTGTATGCACTTTTGAAGTTTACAGAGCACTCTCACATGTTTTAGATTCTTATAACAGATAGCTATTATTATTGAGAAAAATGAGACTCAGAGAGGTCAAGCAACCTAAATGAGGTCACACAGCTTTGTAAATGGCAAAGCCAGGATGAGAATGTGTGGTGGCTAACAGGGCCCAGGATCTTTTGATGATACCAACAATGCCTCTACGTTAGCACCTGAATATTAACAGTTCCCTTTAGAAATGACCCAGCCACCCACTCTTTTCTCTTCAACTTACTGAGTGGAGACATGCCAGGCTTTTGGATGCAGGAGAAAGACAAAAAGGAATGAACTATGGATAGCAAGAGTGAGTAGGCAAAGAGGGGACCATAAGGGGGAATTCAGCAGGGCATACTCTAGTGCTGGAAGGGTCTTCGCCAATTAAACATCCAGTTCCCAGCAACAGTTCTTCCTAGTGGCCTGGGTAGGTCCTGGAAACCTGGAGTCCTGTCTTCCAGTCTCATGACCTCCTGGGGCTAGGGGAGATGACTCATTCTGAATCTTTCCCCAGAATTGGCATCTTTCCTTGTAGCCCCATCTGGGAGAGGCTCAGGCCTAGGTTGGATTATTTGGGCCATGAGAAGAATAGAGAAGCATTCACAAGCCTGGGGGAGCACGGTGCAGAGGGGGCTGGTGCTAGTGCTCCCTCCCTGGTAGGGTCTCCCCATACCTCCCCGGGAACAGAAGCTCTCACTCAGCCTTCTGGGGCACTTGGCTGAGGCAGCATTGGGCCCCACAGATACTTACTCAATTCTTAATGACTTGTTGACTCCATTGATGGACAGAATGTCCCCCTGGTAGCAGCCCAGAGCTGGCTCCTCCTCTGCCCACCCCAGAGGGAAGCTGATCTGCACTGTCAGACATCTGAGTCCAGCTGGAACAGGCCAGATTACAAAACAGCCCCAGGAAATAGTATGCTGGAAATGGTTCTAGCTCGGCCTGAGCCACTCCGCATTGGATGGAGAGGAGGGAGCCCGCGTGGGGAGGAGGACCCATTCTGGGGGCTACCCAGGACAAGGGGAAAAGAAAGGTGGGAATAAGGTGGGTTGGAGGCAAGAATGGGACCCAGAGAGATACAAAAAGTAACAGCTTCTGTTTTCTGCAATGCTTGCTCAATCCCATGAATTCTGCTTACAGGTCATAAATTGTTAGACTCAATCTAAAGCATTGATGATAATTTTATTAACAAAATAGAATGTACATTAACACCATAGAAATTTTAAAACTGAAGATGATGTCACTCCTTTGCTCCAAATCCACCAGAGCCCTCTCATTTTGCTCTGAGTAAAGCCAAAGTCAAGAACGCCGCCTGCAAGGCCCCCCTCCCCACGAGATCGGCCCTTTACTTTCAGACCTCACCTCCAGAACTCGCCCCTCCCTCCCCTGGCTCCAGCCATAATCCTCACCAACCCTGGAATCTGACAAACCTCCTTCCTCAGGGGCTTTGCACTTTCTCTTCTCACTGTCTAGAACATTCTCCCCAGGATCACCCTGTGGTTCATTTCTTCACCTCACTCAGCCCTTTGTTCAGATATTACTTCTCAGTGAGGTCTTCCCGCAACATTCTGTTTACAGCCACAGCCGCTCCCCATAGACAGACAGACAGACAGACACACACACACACACACACACACACACACACAGGCACACACTGTATCCTCTCCCTGCTTGGTTTTCTCTGTAGCACATGTTAGCATCCTCAATTGCATATTTTTCTTATTTATGGTTTATCTTCTCTACTAGATTGCAGGCTCTATGTCAGCAGAGTTTTATCTGTTTCCTTCACCCTTGTGGCTCTGGCAGCTAGACTGTTGCCTAGTTCACAGTCGGCCCTCCATAAATAACTGTTGAATGAATGAATGAAATGGCAATGTACCTGACAAAAATTGGGAGGTGGAAAGGATAATGCAACAGTTTCCCCTTCTGTCATTATCAGGAGTCAACAAATGCAATCTAGAGTTAATAAACTAATAAAAAGAGGTCTAAGTATATTATTTAAAACAATGGAAACCACTGGGTAGTTGCGGGAGATTTTTTGGGCAGTAAGACTGTCCTGTATGATACTGTAGTGGCAGATGCATGACATTATACACTTGTCAAAGCCCACAGAACTGTACAACATCAAGAGTGAGCTTAATGTAAACTATGGACTTTAGTTAATAATATGTGTATCAATATTGGCTCATTAATTACAACAAATATACCATATTAATACAAAATGTTAATATAAAATGTTAATCATGGGGAAAAATATGGCAGCAGGGGGAGGTATACAGGAACTCTGTACTGTCTGCTGAACTTTTATATAAACCTAAAACTGTTGCAAAAATTAAATATATTAATTAAAACCAAAAGTAAATGATTTAAGGTGGTTCCTCTGGGGAAGAATGGGGAAGGAAGATAGAGACTTTCATTTTTTCATTATTCACCATTCTGTACTGCTTGGTTTTTTAATCCTGTGCATGCATTGCTTCCCTTAAACATCTAATTAAATGCACAATACATAAATGTTCATGCAGTAGAACCATTAAAAATAATGAAACAGATTTGCAGGTCTTAACAGAGAGAGATATCTGAAATATGTTGTTTTGTGGGGATCTGTTTCAGTATAGGAAGTGTAATGTGCTACATAGCATGGCCCCACATAAATAAACGTCCATCTCTGTTGTGCATGTTATCTGGAAGGATTCATCAATATGTTACCTATGGAATCTCTGGGAATCTCTAGGATGTGAATGGACAGCCTGATGACGCTTGTCACTTGATGAGAATGCTTCTATGTGGTTTGGATGTCATACTCATGTATTGCACGTATTTTTAAATAAAATAAACACACATATTACATATACTTTTAAAATAAAATTTCAAATGCAGGGGCTGGCTTGAAACCAAGGGTTGATGTAGAGGCTTGAATGATTGTTGCTGGACCAGGGCATTCCCAGGATTCTCCAGGGTGGGCGTGGACCAGAGCAGAGCAAACCCTCTTGCCTCTGCAGTTCTCTCCCCCATTCCTCAGCATTGGGAAATGTAGAAAAGGGGCTGGTTCCCTCATTGTCCCCTGGCGCTGTGCAAACAAATCACCTGGGTATCTTATAAATGTATATTCTAATTCAGTAGGTCTGGGATAGAAGCTGAGATTCTGCAGTTCTAGAAGCTTCCATGTAACACTGATGCTGCTAGTCTGTGTAACACACTTTAGCTAGCAAGGGTCTAGAGCAGGGATTCTCAAAGTATGGTCCCAGACCAGCAGCATCAGTATCACCTGGGGAGAAACTTGTTAGAAATGCAAATTCTAGGCTTTACTCCAGACCTGCCAAGTCAGAAACTCTGGGTTTGGGGCCCAGTGATCTGTGCTTAACAAGCCCTCTCAGTGATTCTGATGCACATGTGTGAGAACCACTGGTACCGGGGAAGGTGCACTCAGCTACGAGACAGGACACTCGTGCTGTAGTCCCGACTATAATACTTGGTGTTACCGTGGACAATCAATTTCCCTCTCTGACCTTAGTTTCCTCATCTGTAAAATGAAGGCTGTCTAGCTCTATCTTACAAATTTTCTTGCAGATCTTAAAATACAGGTCTGCAAGAAAGCCTGGCTAGTTTATGGGGGTTAGGGAACTCTCTAGATAGGTGAGAAAAAAACATTACTACTCCCTCCTCAACCTGCCCCACATTCCTAGATTTGTCAGGCCGGGTATCTCCTCCTCACTTAGATGGGGCAGGAAAATGTGTCCACAGCCCTGCTTCTCCCCACCCCACCCCCATTCTGGGCTTCTGCACTTGCCCTCCAATCCATAGGTTCCTCCCTGCTCTCCTCTCCCTGGGAGCCTGGGGGCAGGGAGACCCACCCCCCAAGCTGACCTCTCCCTCAGACTTCTCCTCACCTGCTCAAACCCCTTTGATGTACAGCTCTTTGTTCCAGAGCTTTCGGGTTTCCTTGGATCTCTGTTGTTCTAAAGGGAAACATGGAAAAAAAAAAAAAAAACAAGCATGGTTTTAAGTCTCTAATGACTTAGGTTTTATGGGCACCATTGCAACAGACCTCAAGTGGGCAGCAACCCTGCAGCCAACCCGCCCAGACTTGCTCCTGGGCCTGGCACTCTCGGTGGAAATCCCCTCCCATGCTCAGCCCTTTAATCACTTTCCAGCCCAATAACTTTCCTGATTCACCAGGGATCCCTTTCGTCTTGAGAGCGCCCACTCCCCTTCTCTGATGGAGCTGAGTCTGGGCTTGAAGGCATTTGATCCCAGCTTGGGTCTGACGGAGATTGGACTTGTGGGCTCAGGGGTCAGGTTGGGGCCTGCAGAATTTTCCCTTTTCCCATGCCATCTTGGCATCTGGGCTCCCATGTTGTAGGAGCAAAGGGGCTGCCCTGGAATGACCCTCTTCCTTGGGGACACTGGGGCTGAGGGGCAAGGATACCAGAAGGAGACTGACTGATGCCCAAGGAACTAGTGGCCTTAACTAACCCACCAGTAATAGCTGTGCAACCCTTGACATAGCGATTGCTTTCTGTTCCATAGCTTCTGTTTTCTTTTAATAATATTGTGCTTCAAATGCAAGCAGGACTCCACTCTTCTTGTCCCTCCAGCCCCAGATACAACAATCACTTAGGTTGGTGGGGGTCTTGCCAGACATTTGTCTACATTTTTCACATGTTTGCAGCCAGACCAGTACAAAGCAGGATTCTCATTGGTAATGGGAGCGGGTTGGTTGGGGGATAAGAGGAGAAGTCCCCCTCCAGCTCTGACATTTTCTGCATTTGTGGGTGGCTCTTCCCTCTTCCCCTAAAGACCAGACATTTGTAGGCTCTGTCTAAAATTACATGGGTAGGGAGGGAGAATGCATAAGGAAAAAGGAATGCAAGGAAAGGTAACAGTGTCAACAGTAGTTCCTTCTCACTGAAGCCAGGAGATTATGGATGAGTCTTTTCCTACTTGCCTCTGATTTGCAAATACTTCATGGTGAGAGTGTATGATGATTATTATTCGTGAGTATTACTGTGATAACAAGGAAGTTTCTCTGCAGTGTCATTGTTGAGATCAGGCAGAGCAAAAGGCTGTGAGCCTGGGACTGGGGCTGAGGAGAAGTTAACAGGTAGCTCAAAGCAGAGGGACCTGTGAGTGGCTGAGAGACGAGAGGGAGGCTCACAGCACATTCTTAGATGTGATCTACGGGGAGATTCATGGGAAGGAACTTTAGAGTAAGTCCTACTGTGTGTGAATTAAGCATTCTATGAGCCAGGCCCTGGGCTAGGCTCTAGGGATACAATGGCAAATTGCTGAATCAGAGTCCTCTTCTTAATAGGGACTGGCAAAAACGGAGGGCAGTGGAGTTCACATCCACAGGGAATCCCCTCTTACCTTTGGCAAGAAGATGTTTCTTCCTGCTGAGAAGTTCCCAGAGGTAAGTATTAGATCTTTGACAGGCCACAATCCTGACTTTGCAGAAACGTGGTCTCCCAGTACTGGACACGGCCTGTTCAAGGTGTTAGCCCCACGTCACTGCTGATACTGGTATGCGTACTAGTTGGGATAGGCCATGTTATTCTGCCCCAACAAACTCCCCCCAAACCTAATAGCTTAACACAGCAAAGTTGTCCCACTCATACCAGATGTCCTACTTGGGCTGGCAGGGGAGGTTCTGCTCATCGTGGTACACACAGATCCAGGCTGATGGCAGTTCCATCTTGACATCACTTCCACCTTCTCCACAACAAAGAAAAGGGATGAGTCACTTCTGTTCTCAATTAGAGGCCAGAGCAAGCTACATGGCCACATCTACATTCAAGGAAAGAGGAGAAATGTAACCTTACCATGTGCTCAGAAGATGAGGAATAGCTAAAGGACCAGTCAGTGTGGTTGCCACAGGACGGGTGGGTGCCCCCAGGAGGCAGGACCACAGAGACTCCTCTTCGCTCCTCCAATAGGGAGCAACAGTCCCCCTTGGCCCAGGACCAAGCCCTTGAACTCTCCGGAAGAGTCATGCTGAGGTTAACAGAGTGGAAATGCAGAAGGCTCAGGGGCAGGTGCTTCAGAAAAGGCATCAAGGATTTGTTCAGGCATGAAAAATGCCCACTAAGGGCTTTATTCATGACAATCTGCTTCCTGAATTTCCATGGCCTTTGGGGTGAGTCTTCCTAGGCCCATAAACTCAGAACATCAGAGCTGGGCAGGTCCCCTGGAGCCCAGCTGCACAAGCGAGGTCCCAGGAGAAGCAGCAGCAGCACCACCTTCCCTTGGGAGCTTGTGAGAGATGCCCGATCTCAGGCCCCACCCGAAACTACTGAACCAGAATCTGCATTTTAACAAGATCCCGGGGAGATTCATATGCACATTAAATCTTGAGAAGCACTTCCCTGGAACTAATTTAGGCCAACATCTTCATTTCACAAATGAGGAGCTGACACCTAGAGGGGAGGTGGTTGGCCCAAAGTCACATAGTTGGTTCCAATTCTGGCTCCACCACTTACCAGGGACTTTGAGCAAGTCACTTAAAAATTCACTGAATCTGTTTCCTCTTCTATGACAAATAGATAATCTAACCACCTCCTAGTGCTTATGTGACAATCAAATAGGTGCCAGGGATATTGTAAGTGCTCAATAAATGTTAGCTATGGTCCTAACTTATTGTTCTAGCACCACTCCTCATACCCCAAGTATGTGGCAGTTTCTTCTTAAGAAGAGAGCGCAGGGATGGGACCTGGACCCAGCTGCCTGCAGTTATACACCATTTGACCTTGAGCCAATTCCTGAATTATTCTTTGGTTCTTGGCTTCAGTTTGATCATTTGTAAATGGGTATGATGATAGATAGCACCTACCGCACAAGGTTATTATGAGAATTAAATGAATTAATACATTTAAGGTCTTTGGACCTTAAATGCAGCACATAGTAAATGCACAAGATGGATGAACAGTGTTTCCAAAATGTGCAAAAGAAGGCTAATGTGGATGGAGCTGGGTCCCAGGCAGGGTAAGGGTGTCTCTCAGAGGGAGCTGATTCTGTTTTGCTGCATTGACCCACTGCAAGTCCCCTGTCTTCTTCTCTGCCGGGGGGGGGGGGGGGGGGGGGCGCCCGCCCCCCGGCCCCCCCCCCGGCGGGCCCGGCCGGGGCGCGGGGCGGCCCCGCGGCCCCGGCGCGCGCCCCCCCCCCCCCCCCCCCCCCCCCCCCCCCCCC